>JBBPDH010000031.1:2135005-2162977 GCA_037974565.1 Clupeocharax schoutedeni
TGTGTGTGTTTGTGTGTGTGTGTGTGTGTGTGTGTGTGTGTTGGTGGGTGTGTGTGTGTGTGGGTGTGTGTGTGTGTGTGGGTGGGTGTGTGTGTGTGAGTGTGTAGGAAAAGAAAGAGAGAGAGAGAGAGAGGCAAGGAATGAGAAAGAGTCGAAGAGGCTGGCCCATTGTCTTCCTACTGATGTATAGAAACTTCTCGCTCTATGATCAGTTACACAAACTGGCTCTGCAGTGCAGGTGCAGGCAGAACTGAGGGAAGAAAGGAGTGAGAGAAAGATAAAGCATAGAAAAGGAAATGGTGCAACAATAGCTAACAGCCTCCCCCTCTTCTGCATGCAGCTGTTTTGCTGCAGTGTGCTCTCCCTCGCATGACATGAGTGCTTGCTCTGTGTCCTTTGCAATTCTTGCAGCTTTTCAGTATTGCAGCAGCCAGTTTTTTGCACCATCTTCTATTATGTTTGAACTGGTTCGTTGAAGTGTTGTCATGCTCTACTCTTTGGGCTTCCTCATTAGCTTGCTGTAGTTTCATTTTGTTTTTAGCCTTTTTGCTCTAATTCAGGCCTTGCTTTCTCTCCTCATGCTGTCCATTGGACAGTTGTTCATGGACAGAATGATGTTTGTGCCCACTGTTGTCCTAACACCTCCCCCCCCGCTCTCTGTCTCTCTCTCTCTTTTTCTCTCACTCTCTGTCTCTCTCTCTATCTCTCCCTCTATTGCTCTCTTTCTCTCTATCTTTCTCTCTCTCTCTCTCTAGCTCTCCCTCTATTGCTCTCTTTCTATCTTTCTCTCTCTCTCTCTCTTTATCTCTCTCTCTTTCTCTATCTATCTCTCCCTCTCTATTGCTCTCTCTCTCTCGTTCTCACTCCCCCCCCCCTCTCTCTTACACAATTATTCACTGAAATTCCATCAAAGCTGACACCATCCCCACATTGGTTACAGTCTTGTGTGCCTTGTGTGTGTGTTTTGTTTGTCTGTCTTCATTGATTGGTTTGCTGCCATCATGCGCTCACTGCCTGCTAACCCAGCCGCAACCTACAGCGCGTCCTCTGAAGCGCATCCTGCAGCCAACCCCTGACCTGGTACTTTGACCTCTCTCCCTTTTTCATTTCCTGTTGACTATTTTCCACTGCCACGCACTCATGTATACTGTGCTCATTTAAGTGCACTTTCAAAAGCATAATCATAACGAAAACAAAATAAAATAATCAGCTTGACTCGGCAGAGTTACGCTAAGGCTGCACAATGAATTATTTATGCTGCAGATCTGGCTTGTGGAGTTTCCTAATTGCAAAAGGATTTAGTTTTCTTTCAAAATATCCCAATTAAGCTCAGCACAGAGCAGAAAGGATACCTGGAAGTAAATGCTTTTGAGACATAGCACCAGTAGATGTTATAGCATAGTTTGAAACATATTTCCAGAGTGATGAATTTGGCCATATGGTGCAGCACTAAACAACATGTATATTACAGCTTGAATGAATGTATCATACTATACTGCGGTGCTTCTTCAGTAAAATAGCTTTAGTACGCAGCTTGCTGTTATGCAAATTAAATGAAGGCAATAAGTTACTTTACAAACGCTGTCTTTGAGCAAAATGCACAGGTCACAGATGCCAGTAACAACAGAGCCAGCATTAAATTATTCAAATGACAATATATCACTTTTAATTATCGTTGCACCCGTAATCTCATCATAACCTGGTGATGTATCTCTTCATGTCCCTCTCCCTTGTTGTCTTTTCTACTCCACATCTCTTTTCCCCCAAGGCCCTGCCTCCAGGGACCATGCAGCAGCTACCAAAGAGGCCCACCCTGGAGAAGAATAACGGGGCAGCAGCTGTTTTCAACCCCAGCATGTTCCACTACCAGCAGGCTCTGGCCAGCATGCAGCTGCAGCAACCAGCCTTCATCCCCACAGGTGAGCCTCTGCAATAGTGCTGTCATCTACTCAGACTGGGCCAGAATCCATACACACTCAGTGCCTAAAAGAATGATTAGGGCAGAAAATCACGATGTAGTTGTATAGCCAAGGCATGTTTAGAGTCAAAATTTTACTTCATTAGTTTAGAGCCGGAGATTCAAGACTAACTCCTCTTGAATCACTCAAACCACATCCAGCTCTCCAGTAAGGTGGCACAGACTAACTGTGAGCTTTCTAAATTTCAACATGTAGACACTGCCAGCACCCTCCTCAGCCCTTGTGTTGTCTAAAATGGCTGACTGTAGGGGTGAAATTTTGTTCATTTTTCTAACCAAGTTAGACTAAAGCACACTGTGTACCTTAATCAGCTGGGTGCAGTCTGAGTAGGTTATTATTTGGCGGTTGTATTTATGTAAAAGATTTATGTCTATTGACTACATTGTTGGTAACGTTGGCCTCGCAGTTCCAGTGGTAAACTAAAGAATGAAAATTTGAAAACCAAACTTGGTCTTGACAACTTTGGCAAAGATTGTATCCAAAATTGTATCCGTTAGGTTTTTTGTCAAGCTAATCCTATAACATTTTATCACTTCTTAACTCAGTTGCAACAGTATTTATTTACAGTGAAATTAGGCCCAGCTTTTTCCTTGCTTGCCCTTTTTCTCCCTTTTAGCTCATGCAGTTTGTGTCTCTTGGTAGTCCACTCTGCACTAATCAGGTCATGCTAATTGGTCCCCTGTAACACGCACACTGAGCCTTGCCATTTCTTGGTGCTCCACAGCGTCACATACTGTGCTTACACTCAGGTGACTGTATACATATAATTTGACAAGACAAATAAGATAAAGAGACCAAGCAGTCATTATACACTTAACCCAGCAGCATTTTAGCACTATAGTCAATCCCCTTCTCCAGCTTTCTCCTAATGGTTCTCCTCATGGACCCTTAACTGGAGTGTTCCACGCTTTGCAGCATCTTCGCGCTTTGTGTCTTTGTCTTTTGTCGAGCTTCCATGTTGTCTGTATAGCCTGTGGTCACCCACGTGGCCCTTCCTGCCACACTAACCTTGTTGTTTTGTCTCGTCCTCATGTTGCTTCCTCTGTCCTGTTTATTCCCTTCTTCCCCTTTTGCTTCTCCTCCCCTCCTCTTCCTCTTTGCCTTGGGCTCTGTGTGCATGGCGTGCCAGGCTCGGTTCTCTGCATGGCTCCATCTGGAGGTATTGGTAGGTTCCTCATAAGTCACTCTGCTCCACAGGTTGTGTCAGAGGAGTGAGGAAGGCGAGAGATACCCATAAAAAAGCTCTCATATCTCTCATGCTACAACGAATAACTAAACAATAATAACATTAACAAAGGGATACTTTTGTTTGTTTTACATCCCAGATGAAATAAGGTAGCAGGGTGGTAGAGTATAAGTGCAAAACATGAACACTTCTCATTCTAAAGTCTGGTTGAGCCACATTCACTGAAGCAAAGCACACACTCACATATGACCTTACCATTAATTGAGTTCTGTGCTCACATGCCAACTTAGTGAAACCATCGGGTCCGTTATGGTATACAAGAAACATTGTTTTTCTTGGCAACCACAGCCTACCATTAACATGCTGCATTTCTTGTAAATTAATAATTGTTCATTGCAGTGGATGAATTTTATCATATTCTACTTTTTTGTGGGTGCCAATCCTCTTATTGTGAGTGCCATGTTTCTGCTGAGCTTAAGATCATTGTAATGCACACCCTTTTGTGGCTCATTGCTTTACTTACAAATCTCAGAGTTTTTAAAAGCACATTAACTTTTTGCAGTTTAATCATTTGTGGCATGTCTTCTCAATCTGCAAGGAGGGGTTTGAATCAGTGGTGTAGAGTTTTGAATAAAAGAAATATTCAGTAAACAAGGCGACATTTCAAATAGACAGCAAAGCCCTAATCCTGTCCTCTCTGTCACATTATTTGTCACCCACCTGTCTGCTTGCTCTGCTCCTTCTCGTTTCTTCATTATTTTGGCTTCCTGCACAGCTTTTACGTTTGTTTATGTATGCGTGCTTGAGTATGAAAGTGATGGCACAGTCTGGGCACTAGCTAGGCTAAAGTTAGACCTTTTTCCTAATCCATTAAGAGTGGTTCCTGTTTGTTTCTTTGTGCTTCTTTTCCTCCCTCACCCCCCTCAAATCTGTTGTAGGGCTTTTCAAACCCCCCGGCCCATTGGCAGAGGGCCGCTGGGAGAGGCGGGACTGGAGCAGCTGCAGGCCCCCCCACAGCCGCTACCTATCAGGGCCTGGACACACTGGTGAGGGTAGAGCCCAGGCCCCCTCCAACCCCCCCCCCTCCCACACACACACAACCCACGCACGCCTTACCCATGTACTAATCATTTAGATATATAACCCTGCCGCCATTCACTCACCGCAGTGTGCAAGCTAAAGTTTGAATCAAGGTCCCAACCAACAAAATCAACCTCACGCCACAGTGTTTATCCCCATAGGTGCTCTAGATCCCCTTCACAGTTGGGAGTGGCACTACTTTTGTTTACGTAAGTTTGAATTACCCTAATATTCATTTAGGTATGGAATTACAAGCCCACTGGCCCTCCAAAACTAGATTTGAACCAGTGAGTGTGCCTGTATGTGTGTTTGTATGTGAGGGGAACTGTGTGTCTGTATTTTTGCATTTTGGAGCATTTAGCATCTTCTATGCTGTCTCAGTTCATGTGTCATGCTGTATTAGTTTCCCATTCGTCATCCAGTATAACTCTTCACTCATATAAGGAGAGGTAGTTCAGAATTGTTATACATGGTAAAGTAACACAATAGTCTTTCTTTGTGATTTGTTTAGTCAGTGTTAAATCAAACAACTGCATATTGTATTCAGAACTATTTTTTTTGACTGTATGTCTAGACTACATTGCTGTTTTTTCTGCTTTCATTTTATTTTACTTTCGCTTTCCTCCAACACTTGGTCCAGCTCCATCAAAATACAATAATCAGATATATCTGATTGGATTGTATTATTTTGATGACTTGTTTAATATCATGTTTTTAGTAGAGTTAGAAGCACAGTTATTTCATAGATGACATTGTCTTAGCAAGTAGTGCTGTGTAATGAGTTTCAATATATGTTCTGGTAACACTTTATAATAACAATTTTGGAGGCACAGATGAACCAAAAAACTAGTATAAAGTATAGAACTGTTAGTAATGTACTCAAAAATTGTCGTATCATCTGTATTTAAAGCTACAAATGATTCTTAGTGGCTTATTACATTAGTTGGTGTTCTTAGGGTTCTTTGAGTTTCAGATATATTGCAGTGTGAAGCGCTGTGGGCTCTCCCCATGCTCCATCTTAAACTGGCAAAGTCACATAGTGTGACAGTGTGTGAAGTAGTCATTAATACAAATACGCTGTTAAAATGAAAACTGGGGGTCTGATACCTGATAGTCATGTGATCAAAGTAAGCACAACTTAAGGACAACAGGTAATTAAAGCCAAATTACACAGGCACTCATCGGCAAAACATCTTTCAGCACTCTTCTGGCAGTAGAAATACAAAGTGTGACACTGACCCTGTTGGCAGATAGTGGGTGGACTTAGGTCGTAGAAATTAAATCCACCACTCAGTGTGAAAATGTCTGTTTTGTCAGAGGAGCCTCTTTATTTCTGTCACTGAGGCAAATAAATATATAATTTATCTGACAGCGGTCCATATCCATCCCTCAAAACTAGGACTAGCCATGATAGGGAATAGCAGTGTACTCATGAGTGAACAAAGCCATTTAAAACACTGATTTATGTGTTTATGGCATGGGCCCCCCCCCACACACACACACAAAATGACTCATTCTGTCCCCCACTTTGATCCCAGATTAAATTAAGGCATGCTGGTGTCAGAAAGTGTCCGAATATATGATGGTGCAGACGGGGGCCTGGTGGTTGTGGCCCCTGGGTAGTGTGTTTAAATCTCAGGATTATTAAGGCACAACTGAGATAACACTTGAGCAAGGTACTGTCCCCACACACTGCTCCTGGGCACTGCATCTCTTGGGTGAATGGGTTATGTACAGAGAAGAATTTCACACTGTTCACACTGCGTTCTGTGCTGTGCAGTGTTGTGTTCACTTGTGACATAAATGGCTACTCAGATGACTGGCAGACCCCACAGTGGATTTTAAGATGAGTACATGTTTGAAGATGCCTTCCACCCTTAATGGAGGTACTTATGAAATGATGTGGAGCGAGAGATACACTACCCACATGCTCACGATAAGAACAAACAGCAGTAGTTTAAACTTGTCCTCTCACAGGTCATAAAACCTGTATGCAGGCTGATTTGTAAGACTCCTCACTTAGTCCATCAGCCGTACCACACTGGCCTTCCCACCTGAGAATGCCAAAATGGGCCAGCAGCAGTGGAAACTCTTATTAAACTGTCCATCAGGTAGCCTCTATTAAAATACAGTGGTTAAAACACTGAATCCTGTGTAGGGTTTCCTTGATGGAGGGGCTAGCATTCACCATCACGGTTCTTAGTCATGGCAATGAAGAATTACTCCCCAAGGTAGTCAGAGCCAGAAAAGCTAAAAACATAGCGCTTAGGGAATTCAACCCAGTGTCTCAGCTGAAGGAAGATATCAAGGGGTTCCCTGATAGCTGACTCCAAAACTGCAGCTTAGAGCAATGAGAAAGTGATCTCCAAGCCTATATAAATGTCACTACATGATCCCTGGGGTCTCATTTGTGATTCTGCACTCAGGCAGCACCTGCTAGAGCATGGAGTCTCATTCAGAGAAACCCTTAGAGAAGTCTGCAAGGGCCATGGGATCTGCAGGGGCCATGCTGTTCAGGTGATAATGAGCTCAGTTTTGGCCTGGATACTAGCATTCTAGTATTGCATCTGGTCATGAGTGTAAGGAGAAGGACCCACAGACACATACGTGTGGGAGGGATAAGAAACGTAACAGGACTTGAGTCAGACAAGGCCACCATATTTTGTAACTACACAAAACTTTGACAACTTTGGCCCTGTTTACACCTGGTATAAACATGCTTCCTGGGTGATCTCATTTTAAAAGTACATAAAAGTGCATCTCAGAGATACATTGTGATGCCACCATTCAAACCATGTGCGGAGAAACATGTGACTTAAGATTTGTGGTATGGATGCTAAAGTAACATTCCAAATGTACACAAACAATGGACTGTCTGACGACAAGATAGATGTAGTAATTGTCCACAATACCCTTCTTTCAGTCACGAAAACACACAAAATGTCATGCATTCGAGACTCATGAATATGTTAGGTGTAAAAAGCTACATGTGTCATTGTCCATTTTTGATCAAATCTCTGCCAACAAGAATGCCCTAAGTTCGTAAGTGTTGGGTTACTATCCCCCAACACTTAACTTGCTAGTTACTACCCCCCAACACTGTTGTCTATGCAGCGTTTCTCAAACTTATTTGTCTTGAGGACCAGTCATTTCAGGCTTTGGGGCTGCAGGGCCCTGCATTAATGATCATTACCAAACCCCCCGCACCCCACCCTGGGTTCACACATGCGCATAAATAAATACACTATTGCCAAGTTACATATATGTAGTAATTAGGCTGTTATAATTATATTATTGTTATTATTATGATTATTATTATTATTATTATGGCCCTATGCCTATAATAACTAAGAAACCTAAGTTTTTTTTTTTTCACTTTGTGTGTTTTATTAAGGTTTTTTTAGGGGTGGGCATAGATTATTTTTTAAAATCTAGATTAATCTAATTGGTATCTTGGAATTAATATAGATTAATCTAGATAAAAAAATTTAATTTAGATTAATCTAAATTAAAATGGCTCATTTGAATTCTGCCGAAGGTCTGAAGCCGCCCCCCCCCCCAAATGATCCTAATGCCTATTTTTTTTGTGTGTAAACCATAAATGTGCCTCCAAATGTTCTCCCAGATCACTTTAATTTCATTTTGAACTCAGTTTAATACATTACGCTTAAAGAAAATGTAAATATAAACCCAAGGTTTAAATATGGAAAAGTCAGGAACGAGAGAGAGACAGAGAGAGTAAGAGAGAGTGAGAGAGAGAGACGGAGAGAAAGAGTAAGGGAGAGCAAGAGAGAGTAAAAGAGAAAGAGAGAGAGAGAGAGAGAGAGAGACGATCCACACGCCCCGGAAAAGTCACGAACAAGAGAGAGAGTAATACAACATGTGAGAGAGAGAGGGGCACAGAGAGAGTGCGCGAGAGAGAGAACGACAGAGAGAGGTTTAAAACGGGCGCAATCCGGAAAAGTCACGAACGAGAGAAAGAGACGGCGATTTTTTTTTAGCGCTCAATAAGAGTCTCACATTAACGCAGCAGGTTAACGCTGGGGCTGTGAATTCGAGGGGCGGGGAAGGGGCGCACAGTAACAGAAGCGTTGAGAAGCCCTTTCACGGATCGGTGCCGGTCCGCGGCCCATAGTTTGAGAAAAGCTGGTCTGAGCTACCATTAGACTATAACGAAGCATTATAGTCTAATGGTAGCTTAATGCATAGGATGTTGAATGACTCATCTTTATTATGTCCTTGAAAATGTACCTTACATGCCAGAGCAGGGCTCAAAGATTTTCAATCTTGATTCTTAAACAGGATGGCACTTCTGCTTCTGGAACATCATTATGAAATGAATGTGTAGTTAGGTCAAGGCCTGCCTAAAACAGTCTATAGGCTATAGCTTATGGCTGTTACTGGGGCTCAACAGCTTCAGGCACATCTGCAGCAGGATAAGTTAACCTTGGCATAAGAGCCCAGTTAACTGTATGTATGTGCTGCTCTACCTGAGAGGTAGCAGTTTCCTCAATGCTAAGAAAGTCAGGCAGCCCCACAGTCAGAAGCTTTCTTCAGTACTCCAGGAGTAGCTGCTGTAAGTGGAAGTACTTTGATGAAGGGGTTCTAATGATAACAGTTTGATGTAGTAGTGAGTGCCCTGGAACAGGAGTAATAATTTATACACCAGTGGCAAGCAGTGAACTAGAGCAATTTAAACTCCTGGAGGTCAGGGTAGGATTCTGAAGCGCATACAGAGTTCCCATACTATAGAGAGCAAATTATTTTGTCAGATAAATTAGAAAAATTATATTGGTGAGCAGGATATTTATGTTACAGTGTTACACATTATTACACTGTGACTTTTTAGGATAAGGCCCTGTTTACACCTGGCATTAAAATGCTTCCTGGGTAATCTCATATGAATGCTAAAGTAACAGTCCAAACATGTACACAAACAATGGACTGCCTGATGACAAGATGGACGTAGTAGTTGTCCACAATACCCTTCTTTCAGTCATGAAAACACAAAATATCATTGGAGATGCATTCGAGACTCATGAATATGTTAGGTGTAAAAAGCTACACGTCTCATTGTCCATTTTTGATCAGATCTCTGCCAATAATACCAAGTGTCAAGAGCCTAAGAAGGGGCTAACCTGAGGTCTGTTGTGCTTTGTACCACAGTTTTTAATCTACATGGTAGTCTTGTAGTCTTTACCTCATCTCTAGTCTATAATCTGTAAGCTTTCATGATTATTTGCTAGCTTTTTCCTAAGGTTTGTACACTTTTGTACAGTTGCACCAGATGTTCACTCTTAATGGGTTTGTTTACCAGAAAAAAAACCCTAAACAGGAAATCGTGCTGAAAGTGACGAAATGGGTGTGAGTTACTGCGAGAGCATTCTGAATTAAAGTTCATTATTAAAAACACATCCTGATAACAAAACAGTGGGTGCCTTATAGAAATCCCAGTCATATATTGTGCAAATTAAATAAAAATGACCAGAAATACTATAAAACACAAGAACCTTGTTCAGGTACTAAGTAAACTACATAGAGTCTCATGAAAAAGAATTTGTCACACTTCGTTGCTTCAGATACTCAAACATTTAATCTAATTTGACATTCAATTTAATGTGACATTTCAATAGATCATTAAATTAATTGAGAGAAAAAAACATTCAGAGCACCAGCTAGACCCGTGTGGAAAAAGTAATTAGCTCCTTCATGGCCAGACTTGATTAGTGCCAGCCCTCTTGATTCTAAATATTGGTTAAATGGAAACTTGCCATTAATGTAAAGTTAACTTAAAGGTCTCAACATTCAACAAGTGATCAAAAGTAAATTCCAATAAAATTGGGAATATAAATGTGTTGATGTCAGTGTGGAAAGTGTTACACAGCCCTGTCTAAGGATTTGGGACACCAGCAAATAACAGTAAGGGGTTCTTGGAGAAAATTTTGAACAGTTTGGACTCTTCAGGAACCTGCTAGCCTACTAAAGTTCCTCCATTATGACTCATCTGGAAATAAAATTTAAAAAAAAAACAGACCTAAGCAGCTGCAGTCCTTGTTCACATTAGATAAGGTCAGCATTCATGATTCCATTATTAGAAATACATCTGGCAAGAAAATTGAAGATTTACAAGGTGAAAAATACCATGAGGATCGTAAAGTCTTGTCTTACAGTTGCCAAAACTGGCCCCAATGGAAGACAGGAAGAAAACCACACCAACAAACACAGATAGTAGCACGTTAATGTGGGAATTCTTTGGTGGTTCAGGGCCTGGCCAGTGACTTGCCAAAATCGACAGAACCATGAATTCCACTCTCAATCAGAAAATCCTGCAGGAGAATGTTCTGTCGTCATTCCTTGATGTGAAGTATGAGCAAGACAACATTCTGAAGCACAATGGAACAGGAGTAATCATTTATAAACCAGTGGGAAGGGTCTAAGCTGGCAGTGAACTAGAGCAATTTAAACATGTCAGTATCTGATCTGAAGACTCTTGGAGGTCAGGGTAGGATTCTGAAGCGCATAACAATGGCAAGTTCACCTTTGAGTGGCTCACAAGAAACCAAATTAAGGTTTTGGAGCAACTTAGTCAAAGTCTGGACGATGAACTTATGAGCAGATCATAGGTCAAACCACCTCCCAGTGTGGCTGAACTTTGACACTGAAGAGTGGGCCAGAATTCTTCCACAGCAGTGTGAAAGACTAATCTCCAGTTATTAGAAGTGTTTGGCTGCAGTTGTTGCCTCTACAATTGGCACAACCATTAAGTTTAGGTGGCAATCGCTTATTTTCACATGAGTGATTCAGGTATAAAATATAATTAGATAAATGAAAACCTATGCTTCGCGCTTCCTGGTGTTCGTCCTGTCTCATATGTTTTATGAGCATCTGAAAACATTATGAATAATAAATATGCAAAAATGGAGAAAGTCAGAAATACTTTGTGAGAATAATGTATTATGGACATTATAAATAGGTTGTCAGTCTAAGAAAGTATGGCAGCTGTCCTTGAAGTGGTTAAAATAATGTCCGGTAATGTTAAGGAGGCTCATAACCATCTTAAAGTTATGTGTAAAATTGTATATAAGTGCAAAATATAAATTAAAGCAAACCTATAATAAAAGATTTGAGTCCATTATTGTAGATTACAGGTGACTCAAATGATCCTTGTTATAAAGTGTTACCTTTAAGTTTTATTTGCATGTGTTTGTTCTTGGGTGAAAACATCATCTTGGCAGAACATAAATGCTAGTTGCCATGACTGTTCCGCCTGTTCCTCTGGCATATTATGTCATGGTACTCATAACATTCCTCCTCCCCTCCACCTCCCCTTCTCCCTTGTTTCTTGTCTGACTCGCCTGAAAAAAGTTCCCATGATGCACGGTGCCACCACTTCCACTGTTTCGTCGGCTACGACCCCAGTCACCAATGTTCCTTTTGCCGAATCAGCTGCCTCCAATCAGGTTTGCCCCTTCATTTTGGCCTCTTCTATTTTCAGCTGTTGGGCATTCAGCTCTGGTCCACAGACACTACAGTTAGTATTGCATATGGAAATTTGACCAAACATGTTATCAGGCAACTATTTCTGCATATTTATCAAATAATGATCCTATCAGCACATGGCATAGGCAGAGGGAAGGCGCTTCACTTTATTTGTCATGTATACATCCACTTTTGTTGAGTTTGCAGTTACTTTTGCAAGGGAGCTTTGGCCTTAGGCTACCTGAGCGAGCTGTTTGTGCTAGTTAATCCTGGCTGAATTTGAACCCTCTATGGACCAGAGAGGAGCCTCTGTGTTGCCCAGTGTCACCCTGTCTCTGTGTTTTCACCTCTATTCTGTGTCTGCTCACTTGTCTCCACTGTATGTCTGTCCTGTGCATAGCTACATCCCGTATGCAGTTAAAACATCAGTGTTCACAGTCATTCTTTCTCTTCCTTGACAGTTTTTTTAAAAAAAAACATTTTTTTAATTTTGTCATATTTCAGTGTCACTCCCTGTCTAGAGACACTGTCACCGGAGCATATGCAAAAAAATAACTTTTTTTTGCAGAAGCTCACCCTCGGACAAGGATTCAGGTTTGAGTCCCAGCTGTGCAGTTTGTTGTCCATAGTGGAGTTATCCCTCAGGATGGAGTCTCAAGGGTTTTTCCTTTATCGTCGTGGTGCCTGGCACTAGCCTGGCAGGCTTCTGCGCAGCTGCATTGCACAATTGAGCCCTCCTCTTTCTAAATACCAAATGCTATGCTGCATGGTCAAATATGCTGACATCAGATCAGTATTTCTTCAAGCTTGGAATCCCTGTTGCTTGATAATGAAGTAACCCAGATCTACACTTAGCTACAACTGAACATCAAAAACATGGAAAGAATAATGGCCCAGATATTCAGAGCCTTTGTATTTTACAAGTCCTACTTTTTACAAAGGCTTTTTTAATATCACCACAATTCTAAGGTCTGTCTGAACACCATTGTGGAGTGTAGAGGAGTCAGCATTAATTTCCTGTCTTTTTTTTCTTCTCTAGTCAGATAATCCCCTAAAAGTCACAAAATCAACATTGTGTTGGAAGTCAGCGTCCCCCTTGCAAGATCAATGATGTATTACAACAGGATATTGCAGTTCTCTTCAGTTTTTCCCCACTGTTTGGCTGAATAGACACCAATGTTCAGGTCCTGATAGGAACATTTTGATTATAGTTTTTATGCAAAACTAGTTTTACCTTGCCTCCGACATTTGTTTGCTTTAGCAATACTTGTTAGACCTGTCCTGAAACGCAGTTACGTCTCAACCATCTTTTGTCCTTCTTTCTTTTCCTTCTCTCTATCTCTCCTGTCCTTGTCTTCCAGTAGACCCCGCCGAGGTACTGACCACTGAACCCATCAACCTCCACTGCATTCCTGTGGACTCCCAGTTCTGTCCGGTCCCAAAACTTCTGGTGGCAGCCCCCATGACTATAAACTCAGCAGGCCTCGCCCACAACCTCGGTTAAGACACCACCATCAGGCCCGCCACCCATACAGTTCCCACCACACCGCAGAGATGTGAATGCAACAAACGTGTGCCTAATCAGTGCGCCCTCCCAGGGGCAACCCTTTCATCCTCACAGTTGACATGGACATGACATGGGCAAAAAGTCAACAAAAGGTTTGTTGATGCTAAAACAGGCAATACTTAAGCTTGGACCTACAACTGTTTTAGGAAGCATGCCATCTCGATGCACGGAGACTTGAAGAGTGTGCGGATGCTGAATCTGAGCGCTCTTTGAATTCACAGCCATACAAGTACACAGATTTGTAGAATCATAAATGCACACACAAACACACACACACACACACACACACACTTTTGAGAACAGTGCATTCTCCTGAAGTGACAGAGAGGTCTCAGACACTGCTTAATCGATCCACCATGAGAAAGTGGAGCTGAGGCTTGACATCACCTGACAGCACATAGGACTCTGCAGGGGCATCAACAGTTTGCATGGAGAACACAAGAATGTGCTTACCGCAGAGAGAGGAGTGAATGGGAGTTCAGATTGCTCTTGATATTTTTAGAAAGCTCTGGTGGTTCTTTTTCGTTTCGTTTTCTTTTCGTTTCTTTCCGATAAATCGATGTATGATTTCTGTTGGACAGTCTGGAATATATTATTAATAGCGAACTATTCATACCAGTTTAGAGTCTTGTCCAAATGGCTAATTAGTTAAAAGGTCATCCTTGTTCGTGCCTTTCACGTCACAGGTGTGTGAAAGTCTTTTCCCAACTTCGGCCTCGATTTTCAGTAGAGTTCAAACAAAATGAGTATACACTTTGTAGCCTTTAAGAGTCAGCGTGCTATTCCTCAGTCCATCTACAAATCCACTGTTCCTTATCCTTAGGAACTGATGTCTATCACTTCTCTGTCATTCGTGTGGTGAAAGAGTATTATTTATTTAAGCTAAGCCTGATGAGCTGGACTGCAAACTGAAGTTAAGTATTATTTTTTTCCACGCATGGATTGTTTTCCACACCTTTAGTCCAAAGCCACATGGTCGGTGGAAAACGAGGGACAGTGGCTAGGTAGATTGTCATGCCTCATACTTCCATTTTCTAAATGCGAAATGCCTTAAGCAGAAGTGAGAGTGCAGTGCAGTGTGCACTGATCCGTAGGGTCTGGTTACAGCCCTATAGCTGGTGCTGCATTGGAGGTCTGATAGATGTCTGTAGCTCAGGATGAGTCTGATCAACATGCTGTGAGACGGAGTGCCAGCGCAGCAGCTGCGGTCGTCGATTGGAGTAGCTCCATTTCTAAGCCCAACTGTTCCTCTCTACTCAGCCACGTCGCAGCACATCACTTCTCTCCCTAACCCTGTCGCTTATTTCCTGTGATTTTCATATATTAACAATCAGTAAGGTCGACTCGGTTTATCAGAAACATTGCAAAATGATTGCTGGAGTCTGCTACCATAGCGCTCTTTGCTTTGTTTATTTTTTTTTCATGCCGCAGACGGTCTCTGCCAGAATCCATGGCCCGACCCTCCTACTGTGTGACAGTCTGTTTGTCTCTACTTATTGCTTGGCCCTCTTTGCTACATCTCACAGAAACATGATATCTTGGAACTGGCCATACTGTAGATAATCCTCAGCATGACAGGCAAAACACATCTAGTGGAGTTTTATAGAATATTCGTCCTTTTGGGCGTGATTTGCATGTCTTCGAATTAGAAATGGCACTATATCTTGTCTTTTCAAAAGCTGACAGTAAACCCTTGGGCATAGTCCAATACCGATTCGATTGCATACATATAAGAACTACTAAGCTTTAAAATAAACTATTTTTATTAAAGCCCATCCCTTGAAGGGGAGTTCCATCTTAACCATTTCGGAATAATTAAATAATTGAGATATAAACTAAGCCATTCAAATTGATGAATGATGTACTATTATTTAACAGTGGTGCATGATAGAAACCAGGGGTCTTGATTTCTACAACACATTTCAGTTCCTATCCAACACAACCAGCAAACCTACATGTGTTTTCTGAGCATGTATATGCATCATTAAATATTTAACATAACCTAAAATTACTGCATGCATTTTAGATGTTGATAATGATCAATCGTTTTTTGCTTTCATTTTAATTATTACTATTTTAAGTCTTTGCCATGGATAGACCTATATGAAATATATGTGTTAGGTTATTAACACTATTAAAACTATTGCTTTACCGTTTATTAACTTTTTGAGAGGGAGATTTTAGAGAACATACGTTATCAGATATCTGCTTTCTATCACCACTGAAAATTCGGACTGTTTGTCTAGAAGGACGTTTTACATCAGCCCACTCTGAATGACTGTTTACATCTTAGTGGTTTCAACTTTTTTTTTTGTTTGTCTGGAAATCTTCTTTTTGTTCCACCTCTGCTGTTAACGATCCAGAATATTCTAATTATATAATCGCAATACCCATCAGTTAATCAGAAATTGCAAAACAAAACTATATATGCAAGATCCACTGGCACTGGACTGGTATTGGCCAACTGTAATCCAGTTGTTTTGTAACGAAGGCTGCATATCTTGCAAGTGCATTGTTTCATGTGCCAATGACTTCCAGACCTGGGTCAATCTGTGCCAATCACTGGTGAAAGGAAGGACTACAGTGATTAAAGGAACAAACTCCATAGGCCAAGGCCAGAAGCAGCCTGATTTGATTGAAAATGCCATTTCCCCTACAATTAATTCAGTTATTTATGTTGCGCTTTCCTCTGAGCCTTCCGTCTTTCTTAAGTCACCTCATGCTGTTGCCACATTCTGAGGGTCCCTATAGCCACTTTCCATTGTATCCATGTTGCCCCTGACCTGAAGACATTTGAAGCCAGTCTGGCTTGTATTAGAATTACCTATTTGCTTGCAAATGTTGAGCACAGTGATATTAAGTATAAAAGGCCACCTAATATTTGAGTAGAGAGCAAGTTCGTCCCCCTGATTGTTTAACCACCCGATTGCGTGTTCGATCTGGATGTGAGAGGATTCGCTTGCTTTGTGTTTTGTTTGTGACGATCCGTGACAGTTTCGAAATTTGATTTCAAGTCTGTTTGCATACCGCATTCTTTATATCAAAAGTCAACAGACTCTAAAACTCGAGAGCACAGTCGCCTGTTGGCCATTTAAGCAGTTTAGTGACATTTACAAGCAGTGATTCTAACAGAAAAATGTGACATCCGAAAGCAGAGATGGTGGATTAGCTGTAGCTGAGGTGCTGAAGAAGGACCTCATTTACAAGATGCCACGAAAGGGCCTTATATACATTTGAATGTGATAATTTAGGACAAGGAGAATGTCATTAAAGTCAGAGGATGCCTGTCTCACCTTCCCTTCTCCTGAATCAAACCACATGTTTCAACATATCAAGGGAGCACAAAGCTCTCGATGCCATCCACTGTTGATTTACTATACAAGCGAGAGTCTAAGGAAACTTAAAGTGACTCACGAGGACCTTTTCGAGTTGTTGCTGTCCTTATGTAAAAAAAAATTAAATAACAACTGTTTGATTGCAAAGGAAGCCTAGCCACTCAGAGGGGTGATTTAAAATGGACGAACTCTGTGTCCATTGAGAGGCAAAAACCTCCCTGGGAAGCAGGTGTTGCTTTCTGTCTAGATTAGACCATCACTCTCTGCAGGCCAAACTGCAAGGGCACGTTTTACTAGGCATCGATTAAGGTTCATCCAAGACTAAATCTGATTGTCAAATTTAAAACAAGAATCATTGACAGTTCATTTAGCCTGAAGCTTAGTCTGTGTTTGGAAAACCGGCCCAGAGTATGCTATGCTTTACCATGGTAATATAATAAGCATGGAGCACTTAAAGTCAGTAGAGAAAACTAAGGTCAAATGCAAAATCACAGCAAGACAATATACTGTGTTATTGAAATACTGAATATCTGTGTTGTATACATTTTATAAAATGTTCATGTGTGTTTGGGGATGTGGGTGTGTGTAAATGTGGGCAGTTGTTTAGGCAAGTACAGTTGATTTTATGTAATGGATTATTTCTTGTAGTTGAATGAGTCTCATTGCCTAGCCAAGGTATAGATCCCTCTCTTTCTCTCTCTCTCTCTCTCTCTCTCTCTCTCTCTCTCTTTCAGTCTCTCTCTGTCTACTCTCGCTCTCTCTCTCTCATATCAAGAGTTATGCCTTCTCCAACTGCTATTCAGCTGGAATCAACAAAATACTTGATTAAGAAAACAAAAAATATGCCTCCTTTGGGGCTTTAGCATTTTAAGAAAACTCACTTTTTAAGAAGTGTGTATTCATGTATAATGTAGTTAGATGATCTTACTTGTATATATTACTAGTGCATCATCATTATAGTTTTATCACCATTCTAGTTTTTATCACTTGACCTTAATGTCATTTTTAATGGTACTTATATTTTAGCTGTGTCTTCACAAATGACGTCATGTTACGGTGTGTTTGACATTTTGAAGATGATCTGTCCGTTTTTCAGTTGGCCTGATCATTAATGAGTTCATATCAGTTGCCTGTTATCCAGCATAAAAATCTCATCGCATGAAATGGAAAATAATCTGAATAATCTGATTCATAGTTTGTGCAGTTAGTGGTTTAAGAAAAACAAAAAAAAAAAACATAAGAAATATCTCTTTCTCTCTCTATCTCTCTCTATATATAAACATATATCTATTAATCTACACATTTATATGTATTACAATGATAGATTCATTGTTACTTGATAGTACGTTGTTGTTGCTATGGCAACAAAACTACAACATGGCTACCTTTGTGAATCTTAATTGTGAATTTTTTCACACTTAAATTGAAATGTACAAGGTTAACTTATTCTGAAAGGGAATGTGTAGTTAGCTTATCTTGGATTAAGAGATGATTGCCTATTTTGTACAAAAAAAAATGAAAACAATTTAAAGGTGAGATACCTTTAGTCCAAAGGCCATTTGGAGACGTCATATGTTATTTCTGTTTTTATGATTTCTTATTTTTCTAAGAGGGTTGTTGTTATTCTGCTTGATGAAAAGGAAAAAAAAAGAACATCAAGAATGCGTTTGAGCTTTAGATCGGATCTGTTGGGTCGTGAAGATGTATAGTGCTGCCTGGACCGGTAGACTCCAGAAAGGATCTTAAAGGAAGACGATTTGTATGTAAATCTTTTATTCGATGATGTCAAAAGCAGAGCAGTCTGTAGGGCGTGGTGAGCCATATCTGTCCCCTCTAGGTAAAGTCTCATTTCTACCCTCTCTGGTCTACCCAGACCGTAGCCCAGCTGTGCTGGGACCTGGTAAATCCTGCTGTTTCCCCATCAGTGTACGAATGTGTGTTCTTCACCTTGTTTGCACTTATGTACATAACTGAGTCAAAAATATTCAGAATTTATTTTGAATATACATAGAAGAATGAATATATATATATATATTAAAGAACTGGTTCAACTCAGATGACTGTATTGTTTGGAATACAGGTAAACAGCTATCCTTTTAATAGGTTGTCAAAGAAATGCTGTTTTTGAGGGATTTGTCAAATGTTCTGTTCGCTAAAGCCCTTGTTGTGACCATGAGCATGATACTGCTTGCTGATAAAATGGGGAAAATTTGCCGACAGATGCTTTGTAGTTTGTCGTAGTTTACAAAAGCATATCACACTGAGTACTGTGGCTGTCTATATCTGATCCTGAAGTTGTGTGTCAGAACTGCTAGTGTCTGAACTGTAGCGTGTCCACTAAAACATATGCAGGTAATACATTGCTGTATCTAGAAACCAAAGAAAGAATTCCCTGCTCCTGTCTTTGTTTTTTCTTTTTTTCTTTTTTTTTTTCAAGATCATTTATTTCCTGTTCAATTTCACTTGTTCCTCTGTGCTTATTGGCTATAATGGCCCATATTCTAATTGGTTGGGAAAATGAAAGCAGATTCAAAATGGGTCTGCATGGGATCGCCTCCTGTGAAACAGGCTCTGGTGGTGCTCTGCCCCCTGCGGGTGGCAGAGTATAAGAGCGGACGAGTTGCTTCTCGCCCGTGACGTGGGCCAACCATCACCCAAATCTCGGACACACCGCCAACTTCAGGGTCAGACTATAGCAGGAAAGCGCTGCAGCTGGCTACACAACGTGAGGACTTTTGGTTACACTTGGTTGGATTTGGTTTGTGTTTCAAATGCTCACGCATTCCCTGAAAAACAACAGTAATTCTGAAAATATCTCACTGCATTCACTCAGTCAAAACCAAGATGTTTCACGGTCAAGCAGTGACTCGCCAGACAAAAGCCGCCGTCGGAGAAATCTTGTACATTCTGTGCTCTACAATTGCTTTGGAAGCCGATAATTTTGTTGCCATGGCACTTGTCCTAGTAGTGAGGGAGAGACCGAGTCTCCGTAGGTTACTTACATATCGACGCACCTTTGGGCCACTTTAAGGTGGTCCCGAGCCTTCTGACTGTAAAGTGAAAGGTAGCACTTAGGACTTAATGCAGACGTAGAATTGTCAAGTCCCAATTCCCAGAACATGCTGAAACTGAATGCAATCAAAGGACACTTTTTACCACTGTGCTTGGTAGAGGAAAAACAACTCAGACTCTTCTGCTGTCCATCCTCCTGTGCCTAGACATTCTGTGATGTGAAGACAGTGCTTTTCTTTCTTTCTTTTTTTTTTTTTTAAGCCATTGAAACCAATGAGATCATTTCTCTGTTGTGACCCATATCTAATCATGTCATATTTAAGACTGTGTGTGGAAACTAAACTAACCTTGGATTGTATTGATGTTTTGGAAATAGTCGATGGAATTGATATAGAAATAGTAAGGATTGTAAGTTTATATTTATGTTGTTCAAATTGTTATGGATGTTGTACATGGTCTCCCGTCGAGACTGAGGTTTTGTCCCTTTAAGGGCATCAGACAAGTGTAGATTTAAATCGCTGATGCCAGTGCATATAAGTGCTATCTTGTACCTGGAGCAGTTAAAAGAATGTCCACCTTGTTTCAAAGCCATATGTACTAGATTCCTCTTTCCCCCACTGTAGGACAAGACATAATTGAATGCTTTGACTCTTTATATGAAATGCTTCTCTTTCTATTTAGTGTGTTGTGCTTGTATGTGCTAAAAAAAATTGTGCTTCTTGCCAATCCCTTTTACGATTCTATTAATGTATAGAAAATATACATACTTATATGATCTCTGTTCTTTTTGTTTGACATTTTAATAAAGCACTTGAAAAGGTCAATCGCAAGCAGTTGTTTTGTCTTTGAAAATGAGGGCTCTTGTTCTGTTTACGTTTGATGAGAACAAACAGCTGAGGTTTTAGGCAGGTAGATGATGACCCCTCATTAGACACAGTTTTTTTGCCTCAAGTTTAGCCCCATAAAATAGAAATGTTGTCTCATGTGTTTATCTATGTATGATCTGACATGATTAGCAAATGTTTCTATACTTGGGGGGTCTTGGGGATCTAAAAGCAATGTTTGTGGTGACCCGAGAATGTGGGTTTCAAATGAAAAAAAGTATTTTAAGGCATTTTATTTTCTTACTGAAAGAATTATAGAATCAGAAAAGTACAAATAATCCCGCACACTGGCCAATTTGCAAGCAATTATTCATTTACACAATGTTTTGTACGTAGACCTTCATCAGGCATTTACCTGATGAAGGTCTACGACCGAAACTTTGTATAAATAAATAATTGCTTGTGAATTGGCCAGTGTGCTGGTTTTTTTTCCCCCTACTTTCCTGATGTGACCCCTGGTCATTGCCAATGCACCTGCCTGAAAAGAGAGATGTGCAAAAAGTTTCCTCAAGTAGAACTACAGTAATTAAAAGAGAATAAGTGAATATGTTATAAATAGCACTGTTGTGTCACAAGGTAAGGAAGCAGGTTAACTTTCTGACTGGCCAGGAAGTTAAGCCAAGTCAACCCTTTATAACTGCAGCAGTAAATGCATTAATAAACAGATACAGAAGTAAAGTGGCTCCTTATAGCAGTCTGTAGGGACAATACTTTGCACAATGGTATCTGAGCAGTCCTGGGATTCAAACCCACAACCATCTGATTGCAGGGGTAACCAATTACTCCAGCTGCCTAGTTAATGAGCTGTCTCTGAATAGTTTGTGCAGTAAACTGGCTGCAGTTGTAGTGTCTGCAGGATTATGGTCCATTTTCCTGAAAGCTGGAGAAACTTAAGTGTGATCGCCTCCGCCCTCTCCTCGCCTTGGCCAATCACAGGCGCGCCCCTCACGAGAGCCAATCGCAGATTTTTCAACACGGTTTTACAAAAGAAAAGTAGCAGCCATGTCTCAAGAGCGGGCAGGGCGCTGCGGCTCGGTTTAGACAACACTGCCCTCGCCATATACATGAAAACTTGAGGCCAGAGCTGACAAAGGATCAAATGGGCTTTCCGCCCGACATCCGCTGGTCGATGTGAGGTGATTTAGGCTGGCCGGCTGGTCAGGAGCTGGGAGGAGGGAGAGGCCGGGAGAGAGGAGGGAGTGTGCGGGTTTCTGTTAGACACTGACAACGGCTCGCTTCAGAACCTGACCTGTTGATTTAAACGAGAACTGGCTCGGAATAAAACGCCACATTCACCAGACGAAAGCTCTTAACCATTATTCGTTTGCCTATTTGTTTGCAGCGCCAGAACAAGAGAGTCGAACTGGGGATGATTGTACGGGGTTTGTTTAGCTTAGCCTAGCTTAGCTGCTAGCGGTGTTTGTTCCCATGGTCGCCGGAATGGCAGCAGCACAGACTGCCTTTAGCAGCTTTCAGCCCTAGCCTGCGGATGGACCCTGATGGAGTCTGTGTCCAGCGACTTAAAGAGCCATTTCAAACTCTTCCCTCAGCCTTGTTTGCAATGAGCCCTCTCCGGGGAGGCGGCGAGCCGTGTGTGAACCGATCCGGGCCGAGTGTGGATGGAGCCGGGGCGTATCGTGGTTAGCTAGCCGGCCTGGCTGCTAGTTTCGAGCACATCAGAAAAGAGTGAAAATCAAAGTTTCGTCAGTATTTTTTATAATCGCTTTCCTGCTCTTTTGGGTAAGGCTCGAGTTGTTCACTGGAGAGGGTATATTTTAGCAGTCAGCTGCCTACTGTATGTTGGGGAGGAGGTAAAGTCCACCAGGCCGAGGTTGGGGGAGAGAGTGGTGCTCCAGATGAAGGAGTATAAGGTGGTGGTTTTAGGCAGCGGCGGCGTCGGCAAGTCCGCGCTGACCGTGCAGTTCGTCACTGGGACCTTCATAGAAAAATATGACCCCACCATCGAGGACTTCTATCGGAAGGAGATCGAGGTGGACTCGTCCCCATCCGTGCTGGAGATCCTCGACACTGCTGGGACGGAGCAGTTCGCCTCCATGCGAGATCTCTACATAAAGAATGGCCAGGGCTTCATCCTGGTTTACAGCCTTGTCAACCAGCAGTCCTTTCAGGTGAGCTCCTGACGTTAATGCATGTTGACGTTCATGTTGGGCAGTTTGGAAAGTAGATTTTAATGTCTGCGCCACGCCTTGTAAAATACTGTCGAATGATTGTGAATATAGAGTAGGTCTATGCCAGTTGAAAGCTCCATTAGTGCAGGATATCTTGCTACAATTTCAGGGTGGCAGGCCTTAATGTAACTATGGCACAGTGTCAACAAGTGGTAGCAGTGAAATGTCTTGGAAAATTCATCTGTATTCTGTCTTCCCTGTGGCCCACTAGGATATCAGACCAATGCGAGACCAGATAGTGCGGGTGAAGCGCTTTGAGAAGGTTCCCCTGATTTTGGTGGGCAATAAGGTGGACCTGGAGTCGGAGAGGGAGGTTGCAGGATCGGATGGCCGAGCCCTTGCACAGGAGTGGGGTTGTCCATTTATTGAGACTTCAGCCAAGAGTAAGACCATGGTGGATGAGCTCTTCGCTGAGATTGTGAGGCAGATGAACTATGCCACTTTGCCAGAGAAGCAGGAGCAGTGCTGCACAGCCTGTGTGGTGCAGTGAGGGTCCTGGCTTTACCACAATCTCCCGAGGTATGAGGCCGTTGCTTTAACAAACCCACACTGGGTATTTGTGTTAAAAAAAATCTAGGTCAACCATAGGGGGTAACTTCATTTACTTCCATTAAAATATGTGCAAACTGTACATTAGTAGTGTCGCTGTTCAAGATTCATCTCACAATGGTTTGATTCAAAATTAAATGTACAGCACACTGATGTCTTTTACAAAGTGAGTGAAGCATGTATTGTAGCTCTGTGTGTATAATCTAAGCAAGATGGCACTTTGACTTAGGAGAAGAGACTGTTGAGAATAGCCAGCGACTCCAGGCAGGCTTTGTTCTGTTATCAGTAGATCACCCAAAGAATGTGGCATGAAGAACAAAACTGCCGAAGCCCAGCGTCAGCTTGGTGAAGCGTGAAACAATCTAGACTAGTGTCAGGCATATGCGAGCAGGGAGATTCCCAGTAAAGAAAGAGGAAAACACAACGTCCTGAATGACGATCAGTGTTCCAAAACAACAGGAAGTGGTGATCTGCAGAAGTTCTCTATTGATGCACATTGTGTTATAAATGTTCACATAATTTGAAGGTAATATTTGTATTTTGATGGAAATCCTAAAACAATTGTCTTTATAAACAATAGTGTATTATGTTGAGTGGTAAGGTTTCTGTAACTTGTCTGACCTTTTTCTTACCTTCACAGATTCAACCACATTCAGAATTTTGTGTTTCAGATATGTAATCTTAAATTCTCATGTTTAGCAAATTTGTCATTCATTTTGACATGTAAGCCCTACTACTGCTTTTTCAATAACTAACACAAGTGCCTTTTCATTTTCCCTAGCCACACCACCTGGCAGGATGCCCTTTTGAACCACTGTCTGCTTCAATGATGTTTTGACCCCATGAGCCACACCAGTGCCACTGAGCCCCCTGAACTCTTTGAGACTGATGATGTCATCTGACAAGGCTTGGTTTAGCTGCAACTAAAGCAGGGACTTGAAATTTCTGACTTTCATTGGTGTCTGTATTGTAGAGCACATACGTAGTACAGTATATATACAGTATACTGGGCTTTTTGGGAAACACATGATGAGCATCAGTGGGAGGGCAGAGGACTTTGGAAACGGGGACATCTGTGACAGGGCTATTAATATCTATTTTCTTAGAGGGGGAAATGGGTTATATATGAGCAGGACTTCTCAAGGCTGTAAAACCACTGAAGGTGCTCAGTTGTACATCCCCAGGTTTTCTTTTTAACATTAAGTTTGATATCTAATTTTAAAGTGATAATAGCCATTATACAGGTTTGAGACCTGGACCATCTAACTTTCTTTTTCTTTTTTCATCTTTTTTTAAACTACAGTATGTATGCTTTTTCTCATAATAGTCTATTTATTAAAATCTTTAATTACAAAGATGGATACATATTGCATTTTATGTTTTGTTGGCTGTTTTGCTTTTTTGTGACAACAGTATGCATTGTTTCTGAAATGGAGCATTAATGACGCCTTAAATGATTACAGTCTCAAACTTGCGTGGAGTTATTGCTTCCTGTACTTTTACTTGTGCATATATGCAAAGTCATTTTTGGATTCAGAGACGGTTGTTAATTTGCAGGAAAAATTCTGGAAAAAGAGAAATGGAACATTTCACCTGGTGCCTTTGAAAAGGGATTAATCTGCTCATTATTTTTGCTGGGAATACTTAGCATTGCTAACAAAATTCCATCAGGTTGGTGACTTTTTAGGTTTGTGTAAAAGGAATAAATTAAGACTTGATCATTCCAGCTCATCCCGATTAGGGGTCGGCACAACAGATCAGCCATCTCCATCTCCTGTTCTCTGCATCTTCCACTCCCCAACTGCTTGCATGTCCTCCCTCACTATGTCTGTAATCCTATTAGGCCTTCTTCTGTCCCTCTTCCCTGCAGCTCCATCTTCAGCATCCTCCCAACATACCCAAGAGACTCAACAATGTCTCAACTCTGGCTTCTACAAAAGTTCCCAACTGGAGCTGTCCCCTACATTATTGATCCGGTCCATACTTGTAACTCACAATGCAGGTCCTAACATTTTCTTTCAACTAAAGTGACAAATCCAAAATGGCATTCGGTGGGCTTCTATTGCTGCTCTTATGCACACTTTTCTCTAAACAACCTGTGGAACTGTAAAAGCTCAGCTGAAATGACTGAATTCCAGTAACACGAGCCGCCTTCACTTTTGTAAGTCAACATAGGTAAATAGCTCTGATCCTGGAGCTGCTGAGTTGAATCTGGGAAATCACCAAACTGTTGGACACCTGCTCTTCAACAGCAGATCTCTTAACACTGGTCTGACTGGAGGTGTTGGTTCATAATTTAGAAACTCAGTTGACTGGAACTTTAAAAGAGGGTTCTTTTTCGATTCTTGTTGGATGTAGACTTTAGGAGAAGTTACTATCCGAAAAGCCTGAAATCCTAAAGCGTATTATGTTAAAGGCAATCCTTTGGCCGTGTCAGTATCTGAGTTGAATATGCTGTTGGTGCTACAAAATACAGCCCTGTTCCACAGTTCTGTTTTATTCCTAAGTCCAGCAGATGGCACTCTTGACCAGTCTGCCTGCCTTTGCAGATATTTGGTAGGTTTTTTTTTTTCCAGAATATTTTTTCCCAGTATATTTTACTTCCCATGGGCAATCGAGCTCTTACGTAAATCTTAAGTAACTAAATATATTTTATTCGTTTTAAAGCTGATCTCTGCGACTTTTTGTTTTATTTTTGTATATTTTGCGCAGTGTAACTGCAAAGAATATACCCAATGTCCTACAACAAAAATATAATTTAGTTATCAATTACATCTATTGACAGTGTATGATCAGCAATAAAACAAAGTTAATACAACGTATTCGAATTCGTTGGGGGACTTTTATTGTGAAGCGGGTTCTTGTAGAGAGCAGTTTTAAACTGGACCGGTGTGTTGTTTTGTGGTAATAACACTGACACGATGAAAACAGTGTTCGTCACAGTCGGAACAACCAGTTTTGATGATTTAATAAACAGTATGACTTCTGAGGAAGTCGTAAAGGTAGTGTTTACGGCTATTCTAGCTAGAGAGCTATAGCTCGTGTATAAGAGCAGCTGTATTTCGCCTCACACAGTGCTTTTACTCATTCTTTCTCAGGCTTTAGTAGGTCGAGGGTACACGGACGTGGTTCTCCAGGTTGGCCGGGGCACGTTTGTTCCTGATCCTCAGAGCTGTCCGGAACTGAGGCTCGACGTGTTCCGTTTTAAAGAGTCCATAGCCGAAAACATCCAGACGGCTGACCTGGTGATCAGTCATGCGGGTGGGTGTCTCTCCAGGTCTCAACACTTATCCCCCATACACAAACGTACGTCTTTTTGTATCAAATGAGAATTCTTGATTATTTCTGAAGGTAAACGCAGCCTAATTATATATGAGAAGTGTTTATATTAGTATAACCAGGGCTCTCAAGTCTCACGCAATGACTTATGTGAAGTGAAATAAAGTGGCTTCTTTTAGTCACACTAGAACACAGCATAGCAGGCAGTGTGACATTCTCCCTCTGTGTTTAACCCATTCACCAAGTGAAGCAGTAGGCAGCCAGGGATGCAGTCCCCAGGGAGCAGTGTGTGGGGATGATACTTTTCTCAGTGCTGCCACTAGTCCTGAGATTCGAACCCACCACCTTCTGATCACAGGAGCAACATCCTTACTGCTGTAACTAAAATCATAGACTGTATCCGTGCTTTCGTCTGCCTAAATCTAACTTCAAGATCTGTTTTACTGAACAACTTTAATAACCTTTCTCCATACTGTTCAGTGGGATTGATGCCAACTTTCTCACTGCAGGAGCAGGAAGCTGTCTGGAGGCTCTTGGAGCTGGAAAACCTCTCCTTGTTGTGGTCAATGACAAGTTAATGGACAACCATCAGCTTGAACTTGCCAAGCAACTGCAAGCAGATTCACACCTCCTCTACTGCACCTGCAGGTCTGTAGCACATAGATTCCATAGAGTTTCACTGAAGAACTAGGTTATATGTGTGGCACACAATATTATTGTCTTTTGTTGTACTTCTGTACACACCGATGAGGCATCAATCGAGAGCTGTATTGCCAAAAGTTTTGGGATACTTTCTCTGCACATGAACTTTAATGACATCCTGTTCTTAATACATAGGCTTTAGTATGGAGTTGGCCTACCGTTTGCAGCTATTACAGCTTCTGGAAAGGCTGTCCACAAGGTTTAGAAATGTGTTTATGGACATTTTTGATCATTCTTCCAGGAGAGCATTTGTGTGGTGAGACACTGGTGTTTGACGACTCACAGCAATGAATCCCAAAGGAGTTCTATTGGATTGCAGCATAGAGAAGCATTATTCGTCACTCCAGAGAACATGTCTCCACTGCTCTAGAGTCCAGCGGTGGTGTGATTTACACCACTTAATCCCATGTATTTATATTGCACTTGGCGATGTAAGGCTTGGATGCAGCTGCTCAGCCATGGAAACCCATTCCATGAATCTCTCTACATTGTTCTTGAGCTAATCTGAAGGCCACATAATGTTTGGAGGTCTTTAACTATCGACTCTGCAGACAGTTAGTGACTTCTGCACACTGTGCGCCTCAGCATGGGCTATTACTGCTCTGTGATTTTACGTGGCCTACCGCTGAGTTGCTGTTATTCCCAGTTACTTTAGGTGGCCTAGTGGTTAGGGCATCCGCCCTGCGACCAGAAAGTCCGGGTTCGATCCCCAAGACCACTAGGCACCACTG
>JBBPDH010000031.1:2166998-2193577 GCA_037974565.1 Clupeocharax schoutedeni
CGGCCGCGGCGGGAATGGAGCACAGAGCCGGGCAAGTTGAAAAAAATTTTTTTACAGCACATGTTTAGGCTATATTCGGACCATAAGACGCAGGGACTTTTACCCCCCAATTCTGGGGGGGGAAAGTGCGTCTTATGGTCCGAAAAATACGGTAGTTGAATTATTCCTGTTCTTTGAGTCGTAGCAATTGTTAAATATTGGTCTTCTCATACCTTTATACTTCTCCCCATATTTCAGAGCTCTATTTTTAGGCCTGCACTGATTCCCTTAAATGGAGGACAAAAACACAAATGATTTTCTCCTTGGGCTCTTTTCTCATGGTAAACATTTAACACTCCTCACATTCAAATCTACCAATGTACTGGGCCTACTTTATGTTTTGCATTTGTTGGGTCTCTCATCGTTTTCTAATTAAGAGGCTTCCTTCTCGCAGAGCAGTGATCTTCAAAAGCAGCCTGAAAAGTGATATGAAAAATCATGATGCTCTTGTCTCTTTACCTGGGTCTTTTTCTACCAGCCATAGCGTCTGGCCTTATTCAAATCTCCCTGCCAGGATGCATTCAAATGTATTCAAATCCAAACAATGTTTGGTTTTTCCATGACAAGATGGATATGAACATGCTCCATAGACATGCAGTGCAAGTTGAGTTTCTTTCTATTTGAGTAGGCAAGTAGGGACAAAGCTTGTGGTATTGAAACTGCGCAAAGTAGCCAAAAACATTATTTATATGTTGTCATTCTAATTGTTGTTATTGTTAATAATAATAACAACAATAATAGTAATAATAGTAATAGTAGTATGTATGCAATTGTAGTACTAATGCTACTTGTAGTTCTAATAATACTTGTTGCAGTTGTCTGTCAGAATAGTAACTGTAACTGATGAAAGTACCAACTTCACTTAAACATTCTGAATTTTCAAGGGACTTGCCAGGAGGATGTGTGAACTGCTTCCTGTTTCATATTGAGTGTGGGTAAGGACATGCCTGTGCATGTTGCTGATGGCTATAAAGGCTGTTTATTGATCGCAAATAACCAAATTTTACACCAGATAACTACTCTGTT
Source organism: Clupeocharax schoutedeni (assembly GCA_037974565.1). NCBI lineage: Eukaryota > Metazoa > Chordata > Actinopteri > Characiformes > Alestidae > Clupeocharax > Clupeocharax schoutedeni. The sequence goes on from JBBPDH010000031.1 coordinate 2,168,064, forward strand.
GTGTTCTAAATGTGTTTTGTTTTTGTTTTTTTGGTCATTTACACTTAATTTGGGTGATTTCCACTTCCCTTTTTTGTTTTACCAAACTTTTCCACTGACCACAAACACTGAACAGTGTAGGTTTGTAGCTTCTGGCCCCAGTCCTTTGAGGATACTCTTGTTTGTTGTGTCATGTAAACGTAAGTTACACTGTACTGAACTAAAAGTTGAATGTATCTTAATTTACAGTAGCCTGTTTTTCTGGGTCACTGCAGAAGAGCTGTGGGCGTTGGTACTGGGCCCTGTGACATGTGATCTATTTACCAGGGAAAGTGCCCCTGGAGACTCCCTGGGGAGAATGGAGTTTGAGCTGTTACGAGACTGTGAGGCTGACTTCTCGTTCCTTTATTAATGACTAGTTCATGTGTGCCTCACTGGAAGCACCACTTGTGAGTTGCTAGCAATTAGTCTTTAGCTTAATCAAAAGCTTATGTGGTCCTGCCATAGTGCTACTGTTCACGCTCACATATGGGTCGACTTCATTGTGAGTTCTAGACATTCATTTTCTTATATAAGCTTTCTTTAAAGGCAATTCACAATTAGTTCAGATGGCTTCAGTCAGTGCTGTGCCTATAAATTGTGTTTAACTCTGAATTCATATATAAGATTGTGTTTAACACTTCTCCCTGTATATGCCTGAGCGTTCTTCTGTATTAAATTGTGCTATTAAAAAGTCTAATTTGGCCATGTAAATTAAATTGCGAGGCTTGTATTTGAAGAACAGAGAGGCATGTTGTGGGCTGAGTGTATAATTTCACACCCACTGTTTGCACTATGCATGTGGGTGGCTGTTTTTTCCCTTACATGTCTTTCACAGGACTGAGTATGGCGAGTGGCAAGACACCTGTTTCTAACGAAGAGATACACTCAGCCTCTCAACAACTACTGACACATTCCTTTACCTCCGTTCCTCTGTCAGGGAATGTCATCAGCTGTCTTAAACTGTCCATTATGATTACATTTTTTAATTTATTAACAAATGGGAGTTCTTTTCTCGCTAAGTTCAATGTTTTTTTTTATGTGGGAAATGGTGCCCTATACAGAAACCTCCCCACGATTTCTTTATAATAGTGATGACCGGAACCAGAAATTAATATAGCTGTTTGAGCCACTGTCCAGTGAAAGTACTTTTGGGATTTTAATATCGTCGCAGTTGTAACAAAACCTCCAATCTCAAAATGTAACATTACAGTATAAGGAGAATACATTTTTACTTTCAGTAGGTCAATAGAACAAATCAGTTAATCATAAAATTGATACAGTATAAATGGCAGCTGGCATTTTCAAATGGGGAAAGAAACAAAAATGGAGACGCCGAATCATGTACTGGGGTTTTCTGTTTGATTTAATGATAAAAATTGTGGCCTTTCTGGAAGCAAATGTTCTGTGGGTTCTGTTTTGCTTTTGCATGTACCTTTCTGCCGTGAATGTATTTTAAAAATATATTTCAGGACAAAACTGCCTCTCAGAATGATCACAAAACATCTGCATCACATTCATAACTTGTATGCTTATAACCCATAACTTTGTCAGGTAGCTTTTAGAGTAAGGAAGCGCTTTAGACATCTGTTCCTTTGGAAGCAATGGGATGTTTCTCTGGAACGTCTGACTGTCTTCATCTCAAATCACGCTCTGATTCACTTTCTTACTAAATTATGAAGAACTGTAGTGAAATTAGTGGGATTTCCTTTTAAGAATGAATAAGAATGTATTTGCACTGTTCAGGCATCTGTTATATCTATAGCACTGATGTACGTCACTCTGGATAAGAGCGTCAGCTAAATGCCATAAATGTAAATGAAATGTAAATACATTTAGTCTGTACCTGTATCTCAGCACATTGATCTCATGACCCCCTTTTCTTAACATGGTTTGAATAGGAATACGTATGAGGCTCAGTTAGCACTAAGACTCTCCTCGACAAGAGACGTGGTGCTAAACTGAATAAGGCTCTTTAATTCTCCTTTACCTGAGAACCCAGTCATCTGCTGCTTGTGAGAATGTGGGTGCTTTCTTTCTTTCTTGCTTGCTTGTCTGTTACATAGAGATGCCATTTAGCTCTTATCTGTGCAACTGCTATCCCAGCTGTCTCGCTCAGATATTTATAACTGCCTGATTCTGGTCAGGCGCTAGATGAGCTGGCATGAACTGGACAGAGCGGCGAAACTTCAGCGCTCTTCGTGGACACTGGGACGTCCGTGTTTGCCAGTGTGCACAAAAGTATGGATTAATGCTCCAGTGAACATGGACTGCTTAGTGAGATTTAGACCTGGCCTCTGTATATTTCCCCTTCAATTACAGTGTAGCAAGAGCTCATGTTTTCATCTGTTTAAAAAAACTTTGTAAGAGAAGTAGAACCCAGGATGTGATCACTTCCACAAACTTGTGTAAATGGAAACGGAGTTTGTTTTTTGATCCTGATCGTCTAATGAGTCAGATTTTTATAGGCCAGCCTGTGACTGCCAGTTGTCTCCGAGTTGTGTTGCAAGACTGAACGCGATAAAATACGTGACAACATTCATGTGTGAGTTCAGTCAGAAGCCTTGCTTCTACCCCCCTCCCCACATGTAACTGACCTCCTTCCCACCATGACTACAAGTCTGCCAGGCCAGCAGAGCAGTGGTTTACTCGAAGGAATAACTGCTGCCAGCACTTCTGTGCATTTGGCAGTGAAACATTTGGCTGTGAGAGGCCCTGGTCTCCTGTTTCACATACCAGGAAAGAGAGGCAAGACCCACTTTGGTTTTAGTTATAATAACCCCTTATAATAACAGCTACATTTTTATATCTTTCATTAAAATGGTTTGTCATTTGGAAACGGTTTTGACTTTTTTTGCTTACTTAACTTTTTTTTTTTCCCCAGCAGTCATTGTTTCCACTATTCCAGCCCATTGCCCATTGCCATCCATTTATTTGGTACTCTGGTTCATTTTTTGGCCCTTCTTATTCGTTGATACGTACTTCGGGCCGGAGTGCGCCTACTCCTGTGTATGTGGGCGTGGATGCGGACAGATAGGGGAAGTGACTGAAGGGGGATACAGGGCAGGATTTCAGTAATCCCCTCAGCCAAACACAAAGCCAGCCAAAGGCAGAACCAGGAGGCCACTGGCCTTCACGACTTGCACGAGAACAGGAAGACATGACAAATATTCGATTTCCTCAGCTGTAATGAAAAAGTAGCATGTTCTTCTCTTTTGTCTTGCTTGAGGTTAAAGGAACTAATTACTTAAAGCAGATGTCTTGTAGACAACAGTGTTTTTAGAACCAGACAGGATTCTGTCTTTCACCACTTTCACTAGTCAGTGTTTCGGGTTGTATATAGTCTGGCAGACTCAGTAGACAGACGCCTGTCTGGCTATTGCCTTGAAGACTAACTCCAAACTCGCCTGTTCGCACTGTGGAATATTTTCTTCTGTCTGACTTCAGGCTTCTAGGACCTACTGAGGAGGCCTTGTTTGTTTGTTTTTTCCCCCCTTTCTCCCCCCTCTCACTCCCACCCCCTTACAAATTATTTGAAGAATGCTTCTGGCAGTATTGCTTCTATTTTCCTTCTCCCATTCTTTTTCAGGAGTCCAAGTGGATTCCTTAGAGAATGACTGAAGCTTTATTACCCACGGCAGAGTCGTGGCCTGTTACTGTTTTATAATGCTCCATTTGGAGCCAGCCAGTGTGCAGCAGTTCAGCCAAAGCTGAGAGACATGGGCTGCAGTGGTAATGGAAGCATGGAGATGTCCTGTGTTTTGTTTGAGGACAAAGGAATTCAAAAGCACAGTAAAGGAAAAAAAAAAACAATATAGAAAGCAATTGATCCTTGTCGAAAGCAGAACTGGTTTTCTCTGTTTACCAACTGGAGAAATTTGCAGGAGGTTCATCTAACTGATGTGCACCTGTGTTTTTTTGTTTTTTTTTCCCTGTTTGTCTTTGACAGCATTCTCTGTGCCTGGCTCACTGCCTCTTCTTACCTATGCAGGTGATGAAGGTGAACTCTGAGAAGGAACGTGCCTCTCCATTGTGCATGAAGGCCCTGGCCAGCAGGGGGCGTTTAGACACAGTATCTCAGCAAATGGCCTCACATCCACAGTATTTGGAGAGCTTCCTGCGCACCCAGCACTACATCCTGTACATGGACGGCCCGCTGCCCCATCACTACCGTCACTACATTGCCATCATGGTGAGTGCAGTCATTGTACTGATGTTACACAACTGTGCTCTCATTCACATTCATGAAAGGAAATCCATGGTATCCACTTAATGGATGCACTGCTCTGGTCTAGAAGAATTGGCACTATTCTTATGTACAGTGAACAAACTTATATGAGAGGCACATATATACAAAGACCACAGCCCCAAATACTTATGAACTGGTGTAAGTAAAAAGGATACAAGTAGACAAAAATACTGTGTTTGGAGAAGTGATTTACATTTTATGGATATGTGTGTGTTTCAGGCTGCAGCGAGGCATCATTGCAGCTACCTGGTTTCTTTGCACTCAGCTCAGTTCCTGCGCGTGGGGGGCGACCCAGTGTGGCTTCAAGGGTTGGAGGCTGCGCCCCCTCGCTTACAGCAGCTTGACCACATCAACAAAGTGCTGGCTCACCAACCCTGGCTCACTGCACACTCCCACATACAGGTAAAGTTGAGAGCACGTTGTGTTCAGATACTCAAGATCAGGCTGACTGATTTCTTGGTTGACTGAGATTGTTGGTCAAATCACTGCATGGATTTTATTTGAGTTCTTTATTTGCTTATTGTTCATCTGCATGTTGTGAAGAAGATGGACTGTGAAATATCAAAACGTGTTTTTACACATTTTTAAGCAACACTCTTACTGTTTATATGCTAAATTAAATACATTGGGGAAAATAAACTGTGACCAAGGCATTGATTATCATATATTGTTTGCTTGTGTTTTGTCCAAATATTTGGTGGGGGGGGTTTGTTGAAAAAAGTATATAATTTTCAGGTGGATTCACTGAAAAGGAATGGACTTATTTTCACTATGAAAATCAATAAAACATGTAACTTGACTGGGGGTGTTCTAAACATTTGCATATAACTACAGAGGCTTTAATTTAAACCTCAAACTAATTTTAAGTTGCAATCCTGTGTTATTTATCCGTAGTCGGGGTCAGCCCAAGATTGCACTTAATTGCAAGGAGCTGTGTGAGTTATCTTTGTAAGCCAGTATGAGTAGCACCGGGCTTTTATTAGTGAATGTGAGGGGTGATTTTCAATGTTCCTTATGTACTGAGTTGGTTTCCTAATATTTTGCAGGCTCTGCTGAAGCCGGGTGAGCAGTGCTGGTCACTAGCTGAACTAGTCCAGGCCGTGGTGCTACTGGCCCATTGTCACTCGCTCTGCAGCTTCATTTTCGGCTCATCCTCCGAAACAGACACGGTGCCCACTCCGAGAGTGCCTCATGGAACACCCCCAGGCTACTGCCTGTGTGATGCTGCCAATGGCAACACGGCCTTACCGCCTACGGAGCGCGCGCCTCGCAGGAGGGTAAGGTCTTAATGCTCACCACAGCCAACTGGAGCTTTCTGAGGTTCTCCGGTGGGTTGAGCTGGGTCTTTTTGGCACAGAAGGTTAAATGTAGATTTGCTGTTTCATGTTTAGCACAAACCACAAAAATGACTAAGCATCTTAACCAGATCTCGCATGAAAACTTGGAATATTGAAATCGAATAGCCTGGCCGTGCAGGAGACTTGAACTCTGTGTGGACTAATGTTCATAACAGCATTTTCCCCCTCTCTTATGCAGTCTCTAGACTCAAGCTGTGAGCTGGCTTGCCTGCGAGAGAGAATCCAGAAGTCTCAAGAAGAGAAAGAGAGAAAAGGAGATCCAGTCCTACATTCACACACACTCCTGCATATAGGTAGGCTGTGTGTCATGGTTCAGATTCCATTCAATGCCGCTCAAGTCTTCATGTTTACGCTCAAGGATACATGTTTGTGGGGTTATTTTTATTGACGACTGTTCCTTCACTTTTCTGCACCCCATCTGTCTATGGATCAGATGCAGAGGAAGAGGAAGAAGAGATGATGTGCTCTACAGACCCCTCTCGTTTCGTCACAGACCCTGACTTTGGCTACCAGGAATTTGCCCGACGGGAGGAGGACCATTTCCAAGTATTCCGGGTGCAGGTGTGGACATTGCCAATGCATTAGGTTACAGCAGGGCAGCAGCCCAGTCTGATTTAGAGAAGCAATTCTACACTTTATTTTCCCTTAACCTTAAAGATGAACTTGGTGCTTACTGCTCAAAGTTCACATGAAATGCCCGGCTCTTTGGATTTCCTCAACACCGGACTCCACAGTGTACTTTTATTTGAGACTGAGAACACTCTTAATTTAACACAGGTTGCGGTTAGATGAATATGAAAGGGCAGCTGATGTTTTATGAATAATCTTAAGAAAAGTGGGTAACTGCACTATAATCAATTGCATATGTGTTTATGTTCAGGACTACTCGTGGGAGGACCATGGTTTCTCTTTAGTAAACAGACTCTATTCGGACATTGGGCATCTGCTAGATGACCGGTTCCGGAGCGTGGCCTCTCTCCCCTCCCCCCATGACCCGGATCTCAAAAGAGCCATTTGGAACTACATCCACTGCATCTATGGAATTAGGTACAGTCATCATCTACAGTCACAGTCTCTTCAGTTTTTTCAGGCTATAGTGTGCTAGTTTGCAGTCCATTTATAGGTGGCATTTGTCTGACTCCTTTATCCAGAGCGACTTGGAGTTGTTAGTTACAGGCACGGTCCCTCTGGAATAACTGAGGGTTAAGTGTCTTGCTGAAAGACACAATGGTGGAAAATGGGGGGTTGAATCAGGTCATCGGGTGATCAAGAGTTTTACCCACTAGGCTCCTACCACCCCATTTAAGCTCAAGAGAGCACAAAAATCCTTTGCACTCCCTCATTCCCTGGGTGGAGGGCAAAATTAGGGGGGTTGGGGGATAAACTTCACACTCGTAAATGTCTTGGCTCAGTTTTAGTCCTTTTCATGTACATGTAGTCAGGAATTAAAGCATAATATTCCCATTTTTCAACAGATACGATGATTATGATTATGGAGAAGTCAATCACCTGCTGGAGCGTGGACTGAAGCTTTATATTAAGGCCGTGGCCTGCTACCCAGACTCTACCAAGAATCCGATGTGCCCCCTGACTTGGGCCCCTCTCAAAGCCTTGGAGAAGGTAAACATTATCAGATACATTTTAGATATGCCAGTTCAAAGCATTGCCTATTATGTGTGTGTCTCATTTCAAATTGATGCATGCTTTTCTTCCTCTTATCAGATGTTGAATGCATATGTATGGTCTCCCGTGTCATTAATCTTTCTCTCTCCTTTTCGCCTTCAGGTCCACGTGAACCTGCTGGTGATGGAGGCTCGGCTTCAGGCTGAGCTGCTCTATGCACTTAGAGCCATCACTCAGTACATGATTGCTTAAGATACCAGCATTCGCATGCAGAGACATGAAAGGAGTTGCACAGTCACTTACGGTACAAGAGTCCTAACCCTGTGGGGAAAGGCGAGGAAAGAAAATGGACATTTAAATAGACAGGGGGAGCCAAACAGAGACTTATGAAGAGCAATATCTCTCTTATCTATATCTCTTATGTGTTCTCATTGTCAAAGGTCACTTAAGTGTGACTCAAGGTACTGCTGTGAAAAGTCTTCAAGGTGATACTTGAAGGTGAAAAAACAATCTTACATCCCCCCACCCCACCCCAATTCTTTCTCTGTCTCTCTCTTTTCTTTCTTTCTTTGCATGTTGTTCCCCCTTCATTATTTTTCGTTCTCTGACCTTAACTCCTTAACTATGTCTGTGTGTGAGTGTGGGTACATGTGTGTGTACTTTTTTTTTTTGTTTGTTTTCTTTTTTTCTTTTTCTACTTGTTTTTCTGTCGGGATATCCCTGTTTCATATGGTGAATGTGCAATTACCTTTATTCTATTATTGTTATTGTCATTGATATTTTTTATCGTTGTTGTATTTTGGCTGTTGTTTCTTTGCTAACTGGCAGACGGGAGAGGGCAAGAAAAAGCATACATTTGAGTTCTAGAGTATTGAGTAGTTAAACTGAGACGAAAACAAATGGCTTTGACCTCTCCCAGAATGGGAGTCTGTGTTTACTGAGGCTGAGCGAACAGACAAAAGTTGAATGTTCAAAACCGTTTCTGAATGCTTCATTAGGGTTTCATTTCAGAACAAGACAGCATAGGGTTACACGACTAGAACTTTTAATAGCATTTTTAAGAAAAACAAAACATTTAGGCACCAACTTTTCTTGCAGCATAATCTAACTAATATTTCCCCACTATCCAAAAAAGACGTGCTTCATATGACTCCTTTAATTATTGCTAGCTGTGCTGCTGGCTTATCCAGCATTAATGTGAAGGCGGAATATACAACTCCAGTCTGACACATTTTACCAATTTTACTGCAGAAGTATCAAACGTTACCTTGCAATGTACACTCCGCTGGAGTTTAGAATAAGCTTAATTTTGGTTCAAGGTTTTAATGTGGGTGTAGGTCAAATGAAGAAATTTCTTTTCCACACAAATCTGCAAAACCGTTCAATGATACTTTGCCATCTGTGATTTTAAATGCGATGAGGTCAAAGGTCAGCCTACCGCAAAGCTTCCTGTAATTGACCTGCACAAATTGTTTCCTTGCACTGGACTTTTTGCACAAAAACCCCATAAGTGACCTGCATTGCCTCTGAGCAGCTGTAACTGTTATTGGAACAAATGACCCAGTGAGGCCTGGATTCACCGCTACCCACCGCTCTGATGCCATAGTTTCTTCAAATTTCCTGCTGGTGGAAAAGGCCGAACTTGCTTGTTTGTAAGGTAAAGCCATGATAGTATTGAAGAGTTGCAGTTTTCCAAAGCTCATGTAGGGTACATTTGGCAAAGGAACATGGGCACCAACGTAGAATATTGTTTTGGGTTTTTTTTTTCTTTCTTTTTGTTTTATTTATTTTTAAACACGTTGCATTATTATACTTTGTCACTGTGGCTGTGTTCAATCAGTGTATACTAAAATCAGACCTGTTTGGCATGGACTCATGACGGGCGACAGAAAGGAAATGTGAAACAATAGAGACATAATCGGATTTGATCATCTGTCAACCTAGCCAATGACTTTTTGTTTTCATGTTTTGTTTTTGTTTTTTGTCTTTTCTTTTTTTTTTCTGCGGAAGGGAAGGTGAGGTGAGATGATGGTGTGATGGTGCTGAATCTCATCAGTTGTGATGTTGTCTTTCAAGTTTAGTATGAGACTGTTGGGGGAACATCAAAGTGCATATCAGAGGAACACAAAACCAATGGATGTATTTCAGTATATGCTAAACTTCTGGGCTGCCATCCTGGACACAGGTGCAAGTCTTTAAAAAAAAAAAAAAAAGAAAGAAAGGAAGAAAGACTTATCCATTGACTGCATGCTTTTGTCCAGGACTTCATGGACCTTGATAAATTGCATCAGAGAGCTACAAGACGGAGTTTCAATAAGCGTGGTGCCTTTAGCTTATATCAGTGAGCCGATCTTGGACTGGTCTCTGTAGGACAGGAGGTTCTACTGAAGTGTGTTGGAGGAAGGATTGGTGGCATGGGCCAAACTGCACTGCTCTTGCACTCAAAACAAACAAAACTGTAGCAGACAAGCCCTCAGAAGGACTTGATTGTGCTTCTCAGTACCAGCCAGCAGCAGCAACACCAACCCTTGGTACCATCCAGCTGTTCTGCATCTAACGCGCTGTAGTTTGCCTGTCATACCATCAGCATGTCAGGATCGATCACTCCCTTGTATGACATCAAAGAGCAACAGTGGACCCTCCTCCCTTCCTGTCTTTTTTGCATTTCTTTGTGAAATCTGATGGCAGAACTAAAGGATCCGTGCTGCAGAAATGGAGACTGAAATACTGAAAGAGCATGGCTTTGGCCAAGTTGTTTGTTATTTACCACGTAAATGTAGGGATTATAAACCAACAAACCAACAAAAAAAAAGTCAAAACAAGAAAAAGCAAGCAAAAAATCTTTTGTTTTCCCTGAAGTATGAACATATTTTTTCTATAAAGACATGCTATAAAACGTGTGTGTCTTGTCTTTTGATGTACTGTTCTCTTCAGCCTGATTTGTTTATAAAAGATTTATCCAGATTGAGGCTAATGTTAAAACGCTTCTTCATAGTTTTCATGTTTGTTGTGCTGAGACAATAGTGCCATCTAGTGGCAAATTTGTAACTCCCCACTCATGCAAATGAACTGAAATGAAGCGCAAGCCAATTACAGTGGGGGCATATTATAATAAATCCTATTAGAGGCACTTGGTTGGAGCTTGAATGCATGTATAAGGTCACGTTTCTCACGTCCCAGGTTTGTGTAGAGTGTTTTTCAATCTCTGTATAGCATCTTCCGTCCCAGGAACAGTGTTTACTAGACTACTTTTGTAGTCTAGTCTAGTAACAATTAGTACACTACTGTGTATTTTTGTCAGTTATCTTTCTACGTTTGCTCATTCAGTTATGACAACAGTCTGTCATTTCTGAGACTGCTTAGACTTTAAGGAGAATGTCACCCCAGTTCTGTATTCTGGGAATGAAAAGGGGAAAAACGGTACACGCTGAAATGTGTTAGCCCGAGAAACCCAAAGAGGCCCTCAAGAGTATAGCGTAAAAATACCTCAAATTCCATTGTTTTGTTCTAGTCAGCACCTAAGAAACCTTCCCAAGTAACACCTTGGTCCATTATCGGCACAACAAAATTGTAATCCCAACAAAAAATGCAGCAAGCTAGAAAAGCAACAACTGGCACCTTACGCTTCTAAGATACTGAGCCCAAGTTAATTACCTATGAGTCATGTTTACAGACAATGGGGATTTATTTTCAAAACCACAATGTTTTTTTTCTCTTCACGGTTCCTCTATTTGTATTCTTTCGAGGTCAGAGTGCAGCTGAATTTCAAAGCTAGCTGTGTTTGCAAACCCCTCTGGGCAATACGATGATTTAATGGTGCTGAAATAACAAATGAAAAACATGGAAGGCAAACAATATTCATAAATGTTAGCTGTAGATGAAAAATCTTTCCTAATGAGTTCCCAACATGCCACTCATGGTCACCACTGTGCTGGGAATGATCCCCCATATAATACCTGATTACTGGTGGTGATGTGGGGTTCATGATCTTCTGTAAACAGGGATAAGGAGGCTAACAAATGCAGAGAAATCAATAAGCTATGGTGTGCACCTAGATGGTGAGTGGAGCTGAGAATTGTCAAGGTGTCCCAAATAAAATGGCTTGCTGGTGCAGTGTTTGTAGTTTGTGCACTGCAAACTACATACACTGCAAGGTAGAGCTCTGTCTGTGAATTTGAGGGGGCAAAATAGCCTTCAGGTCCAAAAATGTTAAGACACGTCCATCCAGCATTTATTCTGTAAATCAAATGCATTAATAGGGAGTTTGTCTTGCCCAACATTTGCTGCAGTCACTGCTTCTAGTCTTAACCCAATCACTGGAGGTGCACAAAAGTTTTTTAGTGCTGGTCCCAAGTAAATTTGGGAGGTGGGTGGGGGGGTAGGGTTTTATGGCAGGAAGGAGATAAAACTTTGCTGTGTCAAATATGTGGGGAACCTGAAAAGTTCCCAAGTTAACAACAACTGCCACCTGTACTGTTATCTGAGAGGGTGCTAGTGGAAACTGGGCTACTGTTGGCTGAAGAAGAGCTCCCCTCCGGTGTCTCCGGAGGCAGGAGAGAGGAGAAACAGTAGGAGCGTACAAGTGAGGGCGAGAACTTGGAATGTGAGCAGTATGACAGGTAAGTATGACGAAGCTGGCTGATATAAAAGAGAGAAGGCTGATCTATTGCATGCAGAAGACCCGATGGATGGAAAGTAAGGCCAGGTTTATTGGAAGAGGTTATAAATTGTTCTATAATGGTGTGGATTGGAGGAGATGGGGTAGGTGGTGTTGTGAAGGAAGAGTATGTTAGTGTGTGTTTTGGAGATAAAAGGAGCGTCAGAGTGATGAGTGTGAAGTTGAAAGTGTGATGCTGAAAGTTCATATGCCTCACAGGGTGGGTGTGAGAGGGACGAGAAAGAAGGATTCTGGAGTGTGTTGGATGAAGAGGTGGAGAGTGCACCCAAGGGAGGGAGCGTTTAGTTAACACATTGGTGAAGGGAACAGGGTGACGAGGAGGAAGATATGGTGTCAAGGAGAGGAATACAGGAGGTCAGATGGTAGTGGATTTTGCGAAGAGGATGAAAACACATATTTTGAGAAAAGGGAGGAGCACAGGGTGACATGTAAGAGTGGAGGAAGATTTGAACCTGCAAAACTGTGACCGAAGAGAGTGTAGCTAGACACACATAGGATGGTGGTCTGTAGGATGACCCTGGAAGTCAAAAAAGGTTGAAGACTGTAAGATGGAGTTAAAGGAGAAATCAGGACAGGGATTGGGTGGCAGTGAAGCGTTGCCAGATAGCTGCGCAGCTTCTGCAGGAGTAGTAAAGGAGACAGCTAGAAAGGTGACCGGAGTATAAAGAAATTAAACCTAAGGTAAAGCGAAAAGTGCCAAATGCTGAAGCTAACATCTGTTGCGAGTTGTATGAGATTGGAGACAAAGGAGCTGCATAGACTGGCTAGGCTGAGGGACTGGGCTGGGAAAGATGTGCAGCAGGTTAGTGTGGAGAAAGAGAACATTGGAAATCTAGGCACAGGTGGGGAGAGTGAGTTAAGCAGATGGAAGGAGTAGTGGAGGAACTAATTAACAAGGGAAATGGGTGAGAGACAAGGCTGGAGGATGGAAAAGATGGATGTGGTGAGGGTGGACAGGTGGGCAGTTGGTGTGAGAGGAAGATGCAGAGGACAGAAGGAAACAGAGACAGTTGATCTACTGAGGCAACCTCTAATCAAGAGCAGCCTCTTCTTGGAAGGCTCTACACTAGTGGGTGAAACACTGATTTGACTGCATTCAACCATGTATCCAGAGAATGAGGTCCGGTAGGGATGATTATTTCTGGACCACAAACACCACTTTCACTCATCTCAGAGGTATTGAATGGATCTCCATCGCTCCAGAGAATGCAGTTCTACAGTGAGTGTTGGGGGCTTTGTGTCTCTAAAGCTGGTGCTCAGCACTGGGTATGGTGACCTTAGGCTCATGTACAGCTGCAGCAGTTGCAGCTGTGTTTTCTACGGCTATGATACAAGCTTTGTGTGCAACTGAACCCCTATGTTAGCTATGGGTGTCGGTAAATTGTACATATACACTAATTTAAGGGAGCATCTGAATACCTCCTGACATATAATGCTGGGTCTTTCTTACTTTGAAATGAGAATCACAACAGACAGTATTAGTTAAACTGATTAGATTTATTTCAGTTATCCTCGACTGCTTTTACAGTCACCTCTGGCTAACAAAGTAAGAATGTCAGGGGAAGGGGGGACATGAATCAAAATAAAGCAATGAAGTACACATACAGTAAACTGGCTATGCACAATTCCCCAATTGTTTACAGCCCACCTTCCCCCATAACAAACAAAACTCAATGCTATCCATAAACTAAAAATATTTCATCAAGTGGGATTTCGGAAGGAAAGAAGAGAAACTAGAAGAATGAATACTAAAAATGAGAATATATATGTATATAAAAAAAGGGGAAAAAATGATCTGGAGATTATGAAAACTTACATAGAAAGTCTGTGGCCCTGACTATTGGGATTTCTGGATTGTTCATTTTCCATCATCCACCAAAACCCTCTAACGAACACTTGTTAGTTTTCTATATCCACTGTCATTCTTAGAGAAAAGAAAGAAAACAGAATTCTATAGTTTGTCAGTCACTTGGTATTCAAACCTTTAAGACTCTGCTTTGACATGCAGTTCAGTCTTTTACATGCTTCTATTTTTACTTGCATGTTTGGTATGAACCTTTTGGTTCTAGTAAGAATAATAAGCCGAGGCTTGTCTGATGGCTTTAGACAAGATAGTAAATATAAATGCAAATTTTGCACTAGATCCTGCTTGCCCAAACATAGTCTGTTGGTTTGTTTCTCCACGTTATAATGTACATTGTTCAACACTCACCGTCATTCTCAAATCAACTATCACTACTAAACCACACAATCAATACATCATCATTCCCAACATAAACGTACAGAACGCGTAGCACACGCACAAACACACATGCATGAACAGGGAAAAGCCCAAAAAGACCAGAGCAATGATGTAAACGGTTAATTGAAATACAGATCAAGAGCAATCGCCATAACAAAATAACACCATGTTTCCTCTTACAAAGGAAAAAAAAAGACTGAAAAATGTAGTGCATTGTTACTCTATGTGTGGTGACAAATTCAATGGCTGACTCCCCTCACTTGCATTCACAAAGGTGTTTAAAATCTACAAAAAAAAACAATATTTGGGGGATTATAAGTCATTTTATCTTTACATATTCTATAGTCTGAAAATGTACTTAAGTGCTGCATAAAATGATTCAAGGCCCTGAAATCTAAGTATGGCCCTCTTTTAATTGTCATAGTTAATGTCTAGCACCAATCAATAGGAGAAAACATAAAAAGCCTCTGCAATTGCAGAACCTCAACAGTTAGTTTAAATCTAATATACTCAAGTTATTACAGTTAATTGATGAATAATATCCAGCTCGCAAATTAACGTCCAATCTATGTAAAGATGAGAAAGCTGATTTTGAACTAATGGAGTAAAACCGACCAACCAATTAAAACAAAAGCAGAACTTAGGCATTGAACATAAAACATGGGAGTATGAAGCTGTAGGATGTGCTTTAGAGCAAAACATGCTATAGTGTTTGTTGGCAGTTTACTTTCTGTAAATGCATACATTACACAGCCTCTCCTCAAGTGGAACATAAGACACACTTCTGCAATGTTAAAACATGTAAAGTGATGGCTGGGTGGCATTTATAAAATCAGCAATTCTTTTTCAATACGATTATCTTTCTGCTTTTTTCATTATACATTTTTAAAACCCTGAGAGTTAAACATTGCATCATCCACTTCCTACTGAACGGTTGCTTTTTTTTTCTCGTTCTTTTTTGAGATGAAATCATATAAATTGTCTGGCAAGTGATAGAGCTCATTATATCCTTCTTTTTAATATCATAATATAAAGATCACATGACAAATTCTAATTCACAAAGCATGTTATTAAATGCACCCATGCAATCAATTTATGTGATTTAATAAAAAGTTAACTTTTCAATATTTGTTTTTTAACAAGCTCCATTGTGTAAAGCTTATCTACACTGCAATACTTTCATCTCAAGCTCTCCCAGTCTCACATGCAGTTCTTAGTGTTCCTTTGGTTATGTATAAAATCTACATGCATTTCATCTCTTACAAAAATAAAAGATTACATAGAAAATGACCGTTAGAAAGTCGGATCATTTCTGCACAGTTTTAAAAAACCCTCGTTAACAGTGTATTTTCTGATAAGTAAGAATATTTGCTTAATAATATTGCCCAAATCTATATTGGACACTAAACTTCTAAGCAATATAATCAACGGTTTTCTGTTTCTCTTTAACAAACTTATACAAAAGATGGTTAGTATTACATAAGAAAAAGTAATCACTGAGAAAATATCTTGCCCCCCTTTTCGCACTGTTGGAATTCTACATGCCAAGGACAGTGATGTATAGCATCTGCTGAATTACCAGTCAACTGAAACTTTGAATTGAAATGATTCAACATCACTTTGGATTCTTATCTGTGACTTTAAGCACTTGCAAGTACTGGGGGAAAAAAAAATCAAGCAATACACAAAAAAAACTTCAAACATTGCATTCTGCAAAAGGGCACTCTATTTTTGATAACACTATGCCTTTCAACTTGTTGGCAGAGTGGTGAAAACCATATAATCAATCCATCAAATTCTATGATTAATCAAAATGCCCTGTGTATCACATTTCTTCATACGATTAATGAACATAATTTAAGAGCAAGTAAACAAAACCAGTCTTACTCAGTGATCAGCCTCCAGTCTTCAGCACACAAGAGAAAAATACCTTCCTGAGCAGATGTTATACATGCCAAACTCAAACCTCATTAAACACCCTCAAATTGCCAAACCACCTTGAAATCATTTCATTTTGTTTTCGCTTCTTTCTGTAAGACGCAAATTAGTACTTTTCGTACCACTGAGGCCCTGCTATTTGCGCTTGTCCAACAATATATTGTGTTCTGGGCTCAGTAAGACTTATCTCCATTCAAACTCAGACAAATGGTGAAGAATGCGTTTTGTGTGTTCCTGTGGTTTAATGCTGCCTTCAAGCGGTTGTCAGAAAGTAGACGGGTCAGCTGTGTTATCCATCTGATCCACCCCTCCATTCTAGTGATAAAGCCAGCTGTGTTATTCGTTCGATCCATCCATCCATTCAAGTGTTCAATGCAGCTTTACTTTTTTATTAAATGGTTCTTTTTGAGCTGCAGATCAAAGTACGAAGGTCCTTACATTTGAAGACCCTCCAAAGTTTGATGCTTCTGGCCAAAGTCAGTTCTGTCTTTATATCAAAGAAGTGAAGTACCATCTTAGTCCTGGATACTTTGGTATTAGTTATAGGCATAACTGTAATAAACATGATTAGTAGTTTATTAGTTGTGCTTCTTCACTACTGTACTCTCACCTGTATCCTACCCCACATCTCTGACATCTGACAAAACAGCAACTTTTAAAAACTGAAAATCTGTCTTCTGTTCGGGTGTCTATGTGTCCAATAGCCCCCATCCCGGTTTATGTTGGCACTTGTTTACTTTTCTGCTGCCAAAAACATAAAAAAAATAAAAAAATAAAAAAAAAACAGGCAAAAGTCAGTTTATATCTTGAGCCAAAACAGAGGTAAAGTGGAAAAACTGAAACAGAATGGGTTGACATTTTAGCCAATGCACCATGAGTTTTGTTAGGGATGAAGTGTTGTCCTGCAATAAGAATAAAAAAATAGATTAAGTACTGCATTCTGATTATTCACATTGAGAAGTCAAATGAGAAACATTATACCACAGATAAGTAAGGACAGACAAATAAGATGAATAGTTGATTTTAAGCTTCCACAGTTGTCACCAACCCTGCTCCTGCAGATTTACCTTCCTGAGACTACAGCTCCACTCCTAATCAGCCCTACTTTATCCATTTTAATTACCGTCTTTGAAGTCCTTGATTAGCTGAATGAGGTATGTAAGCTGAAGGCTGAACAGATGTGGCAGAACATTAGATCTCCAGGAGGAAGGTTGATGACCACTTTAATACAACACATAATGGCTGGTGTAGCATACTGGATCAAACTTTTGCCTTCCAGGAAAGGGTTTGATTCCCTCTCTGACCAAGCAAACGACACTACAAACTAAGCACACTTGTTTATGTGTGAAACAAGTTTAAACAGCAAGTGTCTCTGGATCAGAACAGCCACACAAACACAAATGTAAATGTATTGCCTTATAAAATGTATATATGCCTTACTTTGTCCTATCTTCAACAAAGTTAGCTGGGCACCCAGGTATGAGAGGAACTCTGTGTCCAGGGTAACTTTGCCCAGTAGGAATAACATGGTCAAAGTTGAAGTCAATTCCATCTCCATCCATAAGGTCACTGTTGATTATGTAATCGACATCACAGTCCAGGTTTTCTGTGAACATATCAATATCCAAGTCTGTGGGTAGGTGGTCCTGAGAGGGCAAAAAGCAAGCTGGTGTCCCAAACTGGCTTATCCCCTGAAGACCTCCATTCCCACCTACTGAAGAGACAGCTCCATGTTGAAGTATTCCTCCACCTAGCACTTGATGTTGAGGCTTCATGACTGATAGTTGTGCTGGTTCTTGGCCCATGCCTGACAGCAGCATGCTATAGCTCATTTGAGAGTGCTGTTGCTGGTGCTGCTGGGGCTGCAGTTGACTTTGCTGTTGAAGGGTCATCTGCCCTACTGGGCTAGTTTCCATACTCTTGCCCAAGATTATCTGACCAGGCTTAGCTTGGTTTCCAGACATGGGCCCCCCAAGCCCTAGGAGACTGGTGCCTCCCTGACTAGGCATCAAAGGGTCCACCTGAGTCATCATGACATCACTTGGTGGGGGTGAGTCAGAAGTGAGAAGTGCCTCAAGGCTGGAGGGCACATGAGTGCTAAAACCACTCTGAGATCCAGGCCCAGGCAGAGGGTTAAAGAGGGAGTTTCCAAAGTTTGATGGGCTTGTGCTGGAGGCTGCACCCTGCTGAACTGAGCTTTGTGACCCTGGCTGGGTTGGTCCCTGAGGTCCCTTCACTGGCTGTAGCTGACGATAAGATGGAAAGTTAGATCCACGAGGCAGCAGGGTAGATGCTGAGGGCAGTGGTGTAGGTGGGGCTTGGGGGGCAGTACTTGGGCTTGCACCCCCTTGCTGTGCTGTCATTAAGGTAAGCCCATCAATTAGGTCCAGTTCCTCCATTAGAGTTTCAGTAAGTGTTGGTGGAAGGCTGCTAGGAGTATAGCCACTCAAAAGCCCATCTTCTGGTAAGTTGTCTTCATCTTCCTGCCCCGGAACAATTGGGGAAAGTCTACCACTTAAGGTGCTGGCATTGGAGCTGGTACGTGGCCTGAAGCTTGTCCACATGTCTTGGTCATCCAAGCTACCACGGGACGATGGGCTGGTACTGTTGACCCCCCACTTTCCAAACTGTCCGGGAGGTCCTGGACTGTCTGCACTACCTGCACCAGACACTCCCTCACCCTGTATGGCACCCCCAGGACCACTTATGCCACCTGTCCCTGCCTGCTTCTTGGTCTGCTTTGCCCGCATGCGGCTTTTTAGCAGCTTAGTGCTGTTGTCCATAGACGCAGCACGGCGGCGAGGGGCTTTCCCTGTCTTCCCCCCATCGGGATTGAGCATCCACCAAGAGCTCTTTCCTGTAGATTCATTATGTACTCTCACAAACTTGTTGTGGAGGGACAAATTGTGCCGAATGGAGTTCTGGGTGGAGACAAACAGACACAAAAAAATAAATTACAATGATGTTTCTGGTCTTGACATGTTAGACCTGCAAGGGTGAAAAGTTAGTGGCTAACTCAAACTTACGAGAACTCATAATCCTGACATATTTTTTTTTTATTCTTGACGTACAGAAATATCACAATATGGAATTAGCATTATTAATAGCAATTACTGTACTTGGACTGTACCTTCCACCCGGCCGAACTGTTGCTATCTCCTTTATCCTTGAAATATGGCACCGTTTTAACCATCCAGTCATAGATCTGAGCCAGAGTGAGCCGCTTCTCTGGGGAATTCTCGATGGCCTGGCTTATCAGATCTGCGTAGGACTGATTGCCCCACGCATTACGCCGGGATGAGCCCTTCCTGGGCGTGACCCCGCCCACTCCGGGCACGACTCCTCCCTCCGAGGCCGCAGCTTTCTCGGGCTCGGCGCTGATTGGTTGGGGCTCCTGTCTGTCCTCCTCAGCGGGCGGGGTCCCGGCCGTGGACTCGGCGCCGTCTGTCCCCTCCGCTTTGACAGCTGAGATGTCGGGCCGGGGTAGCGGCCATGTGCACGACCTCGGTCTGCTCTGGGGCTCAAAATCTGGGTCAATCGGGGGGACGCTCTCCGCCTCCATTGTGCGGAATTCAGCGAATTTCGAGGACGAACTTGATAATCTACGTATGTGCTATTTTTTACGGAAATAACATACGCAGACAGATCGGAGAAAAACAACTAGATTTTAATTTCATTAAGCAATCCTGTGGCTGAATGACTGGTAAGGTTCGGGCTGGTCTTTGCGATAGGTAGGAACCCGATTTACTTATTTAAATTTAAAATTTGGCAAAGTATAATTAATGCCAGAAGGCCAGATCATTTTCTTTGCTTTTTGTTAAAGGTGGCCCACTACTGTCAGGAGAGCGCCTGGCTGGCTGGCTGAGCAGAGACGTAATAATCTGGACACACCAATATAGCGTCAGTTAATCCTCAGATTGGAGATTAAAGGGTCCAAATAATCTCCTTAATAGTAACTATCATAAACCTTCCGATTTACACAGAGCCAAGGATGGTCGAAATGGTCTCTCTTTGTTTACATAGACGAACAAAGGAAATTCACACGGCAAACCGTAGTGCTGCTAAAAACATTAAAACATCTGGATCGCCACCAGCAAGGGTGAAAATAGGAACGAAACAAGCAGGTGCACTTGGGAGACAATTTATCGATGAGTTTATAGAGATTTGTCAGGAACACAATTAACGAAAACAAAAAAGAAAATTACTTCAATAAATAAACTCACATTTCACTAACTCCCATATACACACACTGTAATTCGAATGCACCCTTTCCATTCATTTTTAGTTTCTAGCACCGACTAGCCCACCTGATTCACTTTAACAACACATCCAAATCTTAATCCTCGACAGAGTCGGCTTTCTTTCAAGTGTATAGATGAAAGACGAATTTTACAAATCTTGAGTATCATACACTATCTGCTCTCGTGTATCTAGCCTCTGTCTGAAGTACAATACTGTCCAGAAAGCTTTTTTAAAAAGTTCTTCAAGTTAGAGGAGAGGGTTTGCGAAACATTACGGCGTGTGGCAAAATCAACCGACCCCCTGTCATCTCACACCGGGGAGGCCCGGGTCCAGTCCAAACAGCGGTTCGGGTGACTAGATCAGAAATAAGAAGAAAATGTTAGCAGACTGAAGTTATTTCTCACTTAAAGGGACAAACAGGGGCGCTGTGGCCGCGTGTACGTATCCTAGACAGTAATTAACAGCCTAACCACTCGGCAACGAATATCTGATCTATCTTTGGATAAAGAGAAAGTTCCTAAAGCGCCACTCTATGGGTGTTTTGGGTCGAGATGTTATAAACTCCAGGCAGGTCTGGGTTACTGGGTTACTCGCCGTGTGTGCGGGCGCGTGCCGCCATCTGCCATCTTCTCCGCGCGCTGCTGCGCACGATGCTTGCGAGCCCTTCTGAACACACTCCGGACCCAACCGCCGTCCGGGTACTCCTGCGGCCAAAAAACACTGTTCTCAGCCCTTCACCTCCTCCTCAGCAGCCACAGACTCGACAGTCCAGCTCAAAAAGCCCAAAACCATTCTTTCAGCTGAGACACAGAGACCCAAAAACCAGACGGCCGCCTAGTTAGCCAACTAACTCCTCCAGTTATTTATGAGTTAAAATTCCTCAGTTGGAAAACGCAAAAAGTAAAGAAAAACGGACTCGTTTCTCAGCGAATCCCGTTCCTCATCGTAGTGGGAGCGCTCAGTCCTCTCCGTGGCGAAGCGAATGCAGATATTCACAGTCATTCATCGTTTCTACCTTGTTTTGTTTTGTTTTGACTCGAAGACTCCCTTCTGACGTCTGTTTACCACGGCCAACCAGTGCGCACTGCGCACGCGCGAGCGGGGGTCTCTGGGAAATGCAGTCAGTCATGTGATGGGCCACACTGGTATGAGTGTTTGTGTTAGTGTGTGAGTGTGCGTGTGTGTGTTTGTGTATAAACAGGCGGTGGGGGTGGTGAAGTACGACGAAAGCTCAGGGCTCTCAAAATCTCCCGTTATGTAATAGTTTCTAAAAGGTGTTGTGGCAAGCCGATGCTAAAACGGTCTCGTCTCATTAGGACGTAAAGTGCTTTAAACTGTGTGAGAGAAGACTAAGCTGCTATGTGACTGACGGCCTACGCTTTTCCCCAGATACCAATTGCTGTTTTGGCAGCTGCATGTCAAAATCAAAATAATAACTAAATATTTTTCACAATTCGTAGCACCATGTATCTGTGTCCTCTTTTAGACACTAAGATGGGCTCGTGACTGTTCTTAATTTAATTACACAAATTATTAATTCTACCGTCTTATTAGCTAGTTAGACCGTTTAAAACGTCTTACATTCTGTATTTAACCTCTATAGACCCATAACCCCATTATATATTACTTTTATAGGCTAATATTTGCCAGTGAGAGTGTATTATGGGACATTTCGCTGTAGACGAGGTCAGCCACTGCCTGTTGGCGCCTCATATTTCACGGCAGAAAACTAACTTTGGTGTCCATCTGCTGCAGCTTTACAGTCAGCCAGACCTCCTGTAAAAACTACATTCACCATCAGGAGCTCTGTACAGGTCTTCTCCTGCCAGTGGTGGGCGGTATAGGACACGTTGCATGATGCAACCCTGATCTCCCGGGGTTGGGATCCTCCGAGCGTGTCTAATTATGGCTGGGAAGGGAAGCAGCCAACCCAGTTATAAACCTTACTCTGACTCTTTTTAGTTTTTCGCAGTAGCTCACTGACTGTTAGTTTTCAGTAAAATATCTTAAAGCACAGACATATTGGGAGAACCCAAAAAACTAAACCCAAAACCTGTGTAAACATGGCCTACAGATTCTCAGGTGTTCCTAATCTTCTTGGTCAGTGTGAGAAATAGGTCTGCTGTTGGCAGGGAATGAGTGCACTACTCCTACTACTACTCCTACTACTACTACTACCACTACCACTGCTATTACCACTATCACTAATACCTCTACTACCACTACCACTACTACTTCCATTACTACTACTGCCACTACTAGTTATACTACCACTACTACTACCTACTACTGCCCAAGACTGCTAAGCACCTCTGAGGTATCCTAAACAATATACTGCCCCTTTAATACAACTGTAAAACAACTGACACTTTAAAACAACTGTAAGTAATGGCTTCAGTGGTTTTAGTGAGAGGTCATTTTGGAGATCATGTATAGAATGCTCCTGGGTTTCTAAGTGAGCATAATAATAATAATAATAATAATAATAATAATAATAATAATAATAATAATAATAAAGAAGTATGCACACAGTATGGTATGTATAATATACAGTTTGTATTCCTGTTTATAGTCAATACAACTGTATATTATGTATATTATGTTCATACTACTGTACATCCATCTGTAAATATTATTCAGTTTCTTCTTGTAGGTATACTCATAATTTATAATCCATAACTTATAACCATATAACTCATACCTTTATCCTGCACTTGCTGCATTTTGCACTTCTAGTTAGATCTAAACTGCATTTCGTTGCCTTGTACTTGTATATGTGTAATGACAAAGTTGAATCTAATCTAATCTAATCTAATAGGATATTGCCATCAGGAGGCAGCTCTTTTTCTGTCTAACTTTATTTTATTCTGCTTTCACTAATGTGTGGCCTACAGTAAAAGTAAACAGCTGTTCTTTTTTCTATTACTATTACTATTGTGACTGTTCTTTTTAAACTCTTGATTGTCTATCTTTATTCCTTTTGTTGCATTGAGCATGTGTAGGACAAAAGAATTTCCCTCGGTATAAATAAAGTTCTTTCTTATCTTATCTTATATCTACTTGTACTCTTTTTTTATTTGTGTTTCAGAAAATTCAAGATCTGTAACTTTGCATATTGTTTATAATGTTTGCACAGTCAGAGGTGTGATTCAGGAGACATTTCACTGTGTCGTAAGTCACTATGCAGGTGACAATTAAAGACTCTTGAATCTTGAATATACAGCGGTATTGTCGAAATTCTTTGCAAACGCTCTCTTGAAAGAAGAGTCTTTCTGTTCAAGAACCAAAAACAACAGCTTTACTACATTAACATTATTATTTAAGAGAACAGATTTATAAATCTGGTCAACTTTCTTCCAAACAGTTTACATAATAATACTGCCAAATAAATTAAGATTTCACAATATATTTTACAAATTATCTCCTTTATTATAAAATAATTCCTTTGTTCTTCAGAAAAAAATGAGAAACATCCAGTTGAAGTCAAAAATTTACCAACGCTTTAAACGTTGTAAATAAAATGTTTCTTATCAAACAGATGTAAATTAAGATTTGAAGCGAAATGGTGCATATAGAAACAATAGTAATGTCATGGTCTGGCATATCACAACTTCCTCTTCACAATACCCCATACATTTTCTATAGGGTTAAGGTGGAGGTAGCTCAGTGGGTAGGATACTTGCCTCCAGACCAAGAGGTCATGGGTTCGAGTCCTACCTTCAGCACCAACACTGGGTCCCTGAGCAAAACCCTTAACCCAGAGGTGCTCCAGAGAGAGACTGCCCCCTGTAGGTAGGGAATGGAAGTCGCTTTGGATAAAAGTGTCTGATAAATGCTGTAGATGTAAATGTAATTCGCCTTTATTTCTTGACAAATTAACCACTACATTATTGTGTGGTATCGTGTGATTGATGCCACATACAGAAATATCTGCCCTGAACAGGACTCGCCTCAACAGGCTCTCTTTGAGTGATGAGCAGCTCAGCCCTGACCTTTCCAAGAGCTGTTTATGAACTTGACCTTTATTGGAGCAGGTTCGGCAAGCGGCCTGAGCTGCCACAGTGATGGAGTGATCTATTGTCATGAGCATTTGAATAGCATTTCCAGCATTTGATTGAACTATGCTTGTCTTCAGCTGGCCAAGCAATAAATCTGGCTTTGTGAACTAAACCCCATGTCTTTATCCTCTCCATTCTAGGTTAACGGAACCTTGGTGACGCACTCCAACCATGTGGAAGTAGTGAAGTTAATCAAATGTGAGGTTCAGTTTTTTTGTGATCTAAAGGTTTTCGTGCCATGATTTTTTTTCTAAAGCAACAGCCTAGTGATGTGCACTGATACTAAGTCTTATCTCCCAATAGCGGGCTCCTATGTGGCCCTCACAGTACTGGGGCGTCCCCCTGGGTTGCCCCAGATCCCTCTCTCTGAAGTTGATTTGAATCTAGCGCCCGTAGATGGCCATGGAGCGTCCTCAGTTTTGCCTCCTCACCCCCAGAGCTTGGGCGACCGGGAGTATAAAGTTACAAAGCGCTCATCATCTCCACTAACGACATGGGTAAGGACACAGTCTGCTGAAATTTACCTTTAATGTTGGCTTTTTTACCTATTGATTCAACCTGAATGCCTGGTTGTGTCCATCAGGAGGAGAATAACATCGTACACAACCTAAAAGCAGACATCTTGCTGAGGATGCTGGCTAAAGAGCGTCAGGAGTTACAGGTTAGCATGCCACCAGTCAAATTTGGGCTTGGAACTCCTGCTTTATCCTTTTAGCTTTTAATCCAGTTCAGCAGCATTAGTATGTCTTATTGTTTATTGTCCTACGTCCTAATTTTATGTAGCCACATAGCTAAAAAATGTGCTCTTTGGATGGGAATGAGACTTTTCCTGTTGTGGAAAAACTGGTGTAGCTGCAGATCAATGTCTCGACTCCTGTTGAGTTCACAAAGTTAATGAAGGGTTAGTCTCGCGTAGCCAGGCCTTCAGACAGACGCCTGAAGGTCTGGAATTCATAGCAGCTTTCTTTGGCCAAGCCCAGCCCATAAGGCCGTTTGACTGACATGTCAAACAACCAATCACAGTTGGTTTGGTTCAGCGTCACGTTTCGGGGCGTGGAAATGTCCCCACAACAACAGACCGGCGTGCAACAAGTCAGTCAGCATAGAA
>JBBPDH010000031.1:2213906-2228159 GCA_037974565.1 Clupeocharax schoutedeni
GTTTGTACTCAGTTCAACAGAGCAAAACTATGAGTGTCCATAACAGTTCACTGTTTAACTTTACTTGTTTCCTTAAGTAAAAGGAAAGGTTTGGTGAAAAGTTTTCAGCCCTCTATACAATTCCTTCCTACAAACCTGGGGGCTAAGCCCCCTTTGTCTTTCCGTCCTAGTGACGTCCCTGTTGTAAAGCTATACTAAAATCAACACCTGCTTTTTTCACCAAGTTACTGTCAGCTAGTTACACACCTTAACAAACCTTGTCAAAAGATAAAAGATTAATATACAAGTAAGGACAAACTGTTTAAGAAGGTAAGGGCCCGAGGTTTTTTTAAATATAAAGAAAGCGATGTATAAGAGATAAATGAGAGGACTGGTTAGTCACCATGGTACTCCTTGAAGAGGTGGGTCTTCAGACAATGCTTGAAGACAGAGAGGGATCTGAATGCAAGAGGGAGTTCGTTTCACCCCTGGGGGGGCAAGACTAAAAAAGATTCTTGATGCATGACTTCCGCTTCTTTTGAGCAACAGAGCTTTAAGATGAGCGGTGCTTGAAGCTCTGAGAGGATTAGGAGTGACACGCTCCTTCTGAGTGCTGATAAGTAAAGAGGTACAAGTTCGTTCTTGGCCTTGAAGGTAATTGTAAGGTTTTGAACTTAATGTGAGCGGCCACAGGGAGCCAGTGAAGGTTCTGTAGTAGAGGGGTAGTGTGTGAGAATTTAAGTACATGAAAAATTTACCTTGCAGCTGCATTCTGAATCAGCTGAAGTGGTCTTGTTACCTTCATTTGAAGTCCAGTCATTAAAGAGTTGCAGAGATGACCACAGACTGGACAGGTAACTGCGTAGCTTCAGTGGTGAGAAAGGGTCGCATTCTTCTGATGTAAAGAATGTATCTGCATGATCTGAAGAGGAGGTCAACTTGTGACAGGAATGACAGTTCTTCATCTAGCATGACACTAAGATTACTTACCTTCTTTGAGGGGACAAGTTCTCAAAAGAAACTGTGAGGTTGTGGCTAGGGTTGTAACAATAAAAAAAAATGGTGGTATGATTATAGTGAAACGATTATCACAGATATTTTATGTGAATTGATTTCCCGAGTGTATTAACATGTATAAATTACACAAACACATTCTATAAAGTTTTTGAACTTCAGAAGCTATTTATTGCTGTAAACAGACATTTTAAGCTGTATTTAAACACACTCATGGAACAGAGAATTTGTAATTAAATTCAAGTAAATTTCAAGTAAAACTACAGTTTTTTATATTTTCTATTTTCAGTTTGAGCCTTGGATGACGAGGTGAGAGAATATTGCCACACTCTCATAGGGGACACTAATAGCTTTTGGAATAGCTAGTAGCTTTAGGATTTTTAGGGAATCCAATATATTCCCTCACAGGCGACTTCAAGTGCTTCCTAGGTACATAGAGTAGAGTACATAGACATAGACATAGAGTAGTCCCGGTGGTGGTTGTCTCTTGTTCTGAGTATTGGGCCGTGCTGTTATATGTCCTTGGTTCCGGTGGATTTTTTGCCGGACAAAAATTAACCCCATCGTTTCACACCATGGTTAATAGTCAAACCAGTGAATCCCTGCAACCCCAATTGTGGCTTGGTGATGGACTCTTTTGCTGGGATACAGCTTGAGCTGTTGAACCATCATCCAAGTGGAGATGTCAGCCAAACAGTCTGATCATCACCTGGAGGGGAAAGAGAGAATAAGTTGAGTGT
This sequence comes from Clupeocharax schoutedeni, assembly GCA_037974565.1. Taxonomy (NCBI): domain Eukaryota; kingdom Metazoa; phylum Chordata; class Actinopteri; order Characiformes; family Alestidae; genus Clupeocharax; species Clupeocharax schoutedeni. Next base: position 2,215,640 of record JBBPDH010000031.1, read on the forward strand.
CATCTCCATAAATGTGGTAGAAAAACTCATGTGAGCCTATTACATCCCCAAGCAGTATATAGAGAAAAGAGAAGCAGTCCAAGAACCAAGTCATGTGGAACACCAGTGGACAATATTCGCTCGGTAGACTGGAAGCCATGCCATTGGAAAGACGGGACATGGTCAGTTGTTAAGGAGCCATTGATGATGAAGGTGAAATGCGGGCTTAGGTCTGAGATTATCATCTGGAGTGTACTCGACGGGATAGGGTCGACCAGACCCATTATGGGCTTGCTGGATATCAGGAGCAATGACACATCTTCGAGAAAGAGAAGTGAGAAGCCAAGAAACTGGGCAGCATCGGCTGATCTCAGGCTGACGGGTGGCTTGATGTTTGGCAGGAAGGATCTATTAACCTATTAATCAGCCTGTTTACCAAAGACTACAGCAAAGTCTTCTGGTGAGAGAATTGGAAAAACAGGGAGAGAGGGAGATATAAAAAATGGCAAAAAAGGTGGCAAAGAGCTTGCAAAGAAGACTTAGCAGAGAGTGATAATTGATAAGGTCTCTGTCACTAATTATTTTCCTCCATCTTCTTTTGGCTGCTCTCAGTTCCTTTTGGTTACTTCGCAGGACCTCAGGCAGCCATGGAGCTGGGGGAGAGACACACTTTTGTCTGGAAGACAAGGGAGATTAATAAAAGTAGATTAATTGAAGAGCGGGGAGATGAGAGAAGGTCAGTGGTGAACTGAAGGCAGACAGAGGTTAGTGGAGTGAAGGAAAGACATTGAAGAAAGGATAGAGGAGGAGAGAGGATAGGGAAAGAGAGGCTATATTTCTGCGGGTAGTCATAGGTGATACACGTAGGTGATGAGACAAGGAGGTCTGAAGAGGAAATTTGAAGGATAGAAGATGTTGGTCAGACATGTGGAGGAGTGGACAATATATTGACCACAGGAAGTGATCTAGTTGATACTAAGTCAAAAGTGTAGGAGCATTGTTTGCTTATACCAAGTCGGAGCATCGCTAGCCCTGCAAATTGTCACCAGTTCCTCAATGAAGGTCCCCAGCGGGCCGGTTGGGCAAAAAAGGATAAATATATGTAGCTTAGTTGGATACGTTATAGTAACAGAGTGGAATTCAAAGGATGAGATGTTGCGCTGAGAAAGACTGAGAGGTGTAACTGCTCCTCTGCCTGTAGTGTGAGGAGAGTGAGAGAAGGACATGAGAGAGGATAGAGCCTTAGGAGCGGAGTTCTCTGGTGGGATCCACCAGACACAAAGGCAGACAACAAACAAACAGAAAGCACACCACAAAGAAAGTAGTAATCAAGGACAAAGGAAGTCTAAGTGGACAAAACCAGCAGTACAACAGTTAAACAACGGAAGAAAACTCTAGCTAGCTTACCAGATAAAAAACAGCCAAGAATACACCACAAGCACAATCTAAAGACAGAAAGGATGGTGTTGCTGTTCACAGAACACAGAACACACACTGTGTCCCAACAAGTATGAAATGCTTTAAAAAAAATCACGTTTAGAAACTGCTTGTGTGTGCTATTCATCAAACCTCCCGACAGGGCACATTTTTACATTCTTGTTGAGACATGGCATGTGATCAAATGAAATGGTAACATTACACTTACCACAGAAGCCTGAGGTTTGATTGCTTGCCCAGACTGACACAACAAACTTCAAATACTTCAAATACTTACTTAGTAACATGTATTACTGTGCCATTATTGGACTGGTAGTTGTTTCGGGAATGAGATCTGTGAAATACATTAACTTAATGTAGACTAGGTCTCCACTTTCAATATATATATTATATTGGAAACCAAATGTCGATGGACAGGCACAGCTGGTCAAACAAATTAACTTTAGTAAGCATGATGAAATGTTATATTTTCCCTGCCCATTGGTGCACCTTGAAGTAATCAAAATTCAGATGGCAAGCAAGTCAGTACACTTTGATCACTTTGCCTTTTAAATGCTGCCATGATTTATGTTTATGAATCAAGGCAGCATTTATGAGTAGGGACATGAACTTATAAGGGTGAAAATGATTTGTTGACTTTAACATTGTTTATTATGTATCAAAATTAATTAAACAAATATTTAACTGACAATGGGTCCAAATTCATATATAGTATATATTTTGTCATTTTACGATGGTAAACCAATAGGCAGTTTTACCATGGTTAATGTTTCTTTTAGCTTTTTGCTGATCAGTTTATCAGCTTCCTTGGAATCAACACTGTTCTTGTACTCAGGAGCCAGTTTTAGATGAAGGGAGGCTGGTGTAATTAAAAAATAAGTGTTACATTTGTTTGGGCACGTTTATTTCTACATTAAAAGTCAACTTGCACCTTATTGAAAGAGAAGTGGGACTTTCTCCATATTTCTGACGCCTGTGAACATGGATCTTTGTGAGCACCCTCACATATCAGCTGTCACTCCACATCTGAGCCTTCTGCTGTGAGACATGTTGAGACTTGGCTTGATTGCAGTGTAAAAATGAGTTTTCTTAATCCCTTGCTGACAGAACCGTGTGGCCTTTTCACATTTTGCCCATCAGCTTGTTTCACAGTGGCATGGCTAACCTGCATGTCTTGAAGGTTTGTAAAGTTCAAGAATATAGGATTCATTCTCCCTTTTGGAGCTGCGGAAACCCCACTCATTCTTAATATCACCCCTGAAGCTGTATGCAACCTTAGACAGGTGTTCAGTGTTCCTGCACAGGTGGCAGCTCATATTGAAACTGAGGAGGAAGTCGTTTCTCTGTGCCTTTACGAAGATGAGGCACAGCAATAAATCTGTGTCACTAAATGGTCTCCGCACACCTTTAGACACCAAATACTAGCTTTCCTGACCAGACGCACTTGTTAAACACATATTCAGGGGGGTGGATTCTGTAGCAGTCCAGGAGAAAATGCTGAAATATTAGCTCTCAATTCCAGCTTGATTTTTATATATTATAGATGCAGGAGGGTTTCTCTAGGAAGTGTCATGGAGTGTCATGCGCAGCCGTCCACTACTGTGCAGGACATGGAACTAAGTCACCTGTTTGCTTTGTTCCCTGCAGACCCAGCTTTAACCATGAGGAAATCCAGGTGGGCAGGAGTTTAACCTCCACGCTCCAACACTTTTGAAGAAGCAGTATGGTTTGACAGCCTAAAGCATGCATTTTGCTCAACACCCTGCCAAACGATGCCTATAAATCTGCAACACCTTCAAGCATGAGGGGCTGGGGCAGCCCTTACCTGCGGGGTCATGAGTTTACAATCTGGCCAGGTTAAGCCGACCCTCCTGAGGCGAATGTTGTGGGTCATTCAGGAACTGTTGTGCAATGACAGCTGGTTCTGATTTTCAACTCCAGCCGATGAAAAACGGCCTCGGAGCTGGACAGGCTCTGTGGCTCTGGAGTTTCATCACAACTCCTGACGCAGTCTTGGCTGTGGTCCTCAGTAACCGAGCCTAAGGAGGTGATTTATTCCTCCTCGTTATTCACCGTAAAGATGTAGAAGGATGAACCAACGCTTTCTGCACGAAGTTGAAGATCTTTTTGCAAAGACTTTCTTGAGCTCCTGTTCCCCAATAAGTTTTTATAGTCAGTTGTGGAAGTGCGTGCAGAGGGCCATGGATGTGGCAGTGCTTGGCCAAAATATTAGGGAGACTACGTCTCTCTGGAGAGGGAGGGTTTTCCACTTCGCCAAAACAAAATAGTGGGCTAGAGGTTGAACGAGAGGACGAGCAGCTGCAGTCCAGTCTTTCCCCAACGCTTCCAGGCTCTGAGATAGGAGTCTTCCTTGTTTTGGTAATTAAAAAGCAGTGTGACTGTGAGTCTTCACACCATCTAAAAGTCGACCAGATGTGAGCAGATGAGAATTCAAAGCACATTATGAAACCACAAAATGGGAACTGGACCTTTACTACTTGTCTGTGTCACCATAGCTGGTTCGTGTGTGGGTTCTTGTTACTGTTGTTTGTCTGCAGTGAGAAATACATAAAGCCTGTTAAAGGCCAGCAGCTTGGGTTACTCATGCCACAAGCACAGCACCAATGAGCCTATTTATAGAAATGATAATGCATGCAGCAACAGTTCCAACAGTCATGCGATCTGCAATGATGCTTGAATTCTGCAATTATCTTGTGGAACCAAGCGAACATAAACACTTGATTTGTCTGGCAAAAGCACAGCACAAATGAACAGTAATATTCCATTTCATTTCTGATTTGATGTGTCAGTTTCCATGTTGGACCTGTAACACACCAATGAACACCACACAAGAACAGTCAGTTTCATGTGCACTGGTTTGTTCTGTGAAAAGATATTCTTGTTCTATTTTTCTTTAAAGGAAAAAAAATATATGGACATGGTTACTACAACATATCATTTGCAGACAATGTAGATGGAATGGAACATAGGTGTATTTTTGGGCCATTTATCCTTTTTCAATTTAATCTTTTGAAATCTATCCACTGTTAGTTCTCTGTAGCAACGTACATATAATTGTTTGTGTTCACCGAAACTGAAGACAAGAGGAAAATTTATCACCATTAATTCAGAATCAGAATCAGAATCAGAGAACTTTATTAATCCCAGAGGAAATTGTTCACATCACGACTGCACACTCACAAGACAGAACAATACAGAATAAAATACCTGAATATGTAATAGAATATACTCAGAATAGAAATATATTAAGAAAAGAAATATAGTATAACTTCCCCAAAATAAAAAGTATACCAAGAGGAGAATATAGTTTAAGTTAAAATTAAATTGCTCTGTTACATCTACGTCTAAGTACATTTATCAAAATGATGAAATAGTGAAATTACAAAAATGCAGTTATCAAGAGAGAAGTTGGAATCGAAGTGTATTGCACATAGGTAACATGTATTGCACATCAAGATATATTGCACATACAGTATATTGAACTTTGATGGAGGGAGGGGTTAAAGAGTCTTATTGCCGTGGGAAAGAAGGATTTTCTGTGGCGTTCAGTGGAGCACTTTACGCTAGTCAGTCTCTGGCTGAAGGTGCTTTCCAGCTCAGTAACCACACTGTGGAGTGGGTGATCAGTGTTGTCCATAATGACCTGAAGTCTGGACAGTGTTCTTCTTTCTGCCACAGTCTCTAAGGTGTCAAGTTCCCCACCTACCACAGAGCCTGCCTTCCTGATCAGTTTGTTTGGTCTCTTAGCAATTTTTGCATAGTCTTAAGCAAAAACATCTAGACATTGGATAATGTAAGAATTATTATTAAATATTTATACACTGTAATTTGTGCATTATGCAAACCACCTCTGAATCACTGCTGATCCACTACAAAAAGGTAAATATTAATGTCCAGTTATGTCCTTCTGTTTAGTAAGTTTAGATATTTTAAGATGCTGTCATTGCTAATTCACACACATACACATCCTGTATCATCTCCATAGAAGCTCAAATAGAAGGGGCTGCTCTATAGGAGCCACACGTAAGCCTAAGGTCCCCATGCCAGTTACTAGTGTCAGTGCGAGGGATATAAATCCCCAGCACTGGGCTGTGAAGCAGTGCAACTGCATTCTTTGGAGTGATTAAACTCCTTCTAATACATTTGGGATGAATTGGAGTGGTGTTTGTGATTTAGAACCAATCATCCAACACCAGCACCCGATCACAGCACACTAATGCTCTAGTGGCTGAACACAATCAACTCCTCACCACAACACGTTCAACATCTAGTCTAAAGCTATCCAAGAAGAGTGAAGGCAATTACTGGAGCAAAGGGGGGCAAACTCTATAAATTGAGTTCAGAAGAAAGACAGAATGGGCAGGAGTCTATAAACTTTTGGACATGTTGTGTATGTGCTCTTTGACCTCTGTGATGTTGAAGTTGGTCTTAGGGAGTGTGATCATGTTTTGTGTTGTGAACTAATGTGGAGGAAAAGGTCCAAATCAAACGATGGAGTCAAAGGGGCCAGTTCAGCGGGTGAACTAAATGAATGACATCGCCGGTCATTGAATAAAGGCCATGTAGATGTAATTTCAGTTCAACTCTCGCTCTCATGACTCACGCCCCGGTTCAGGTCAGCTGACGTCTAAAGCACACTTCAAATCTGTCACTCAAGTGGAGCCATTTCATAATTTTCCCAGTGTGGTGAATGGTCTGGTCTCAGACATGGACCGCTTTGTGCAGATTAGACATGTATGGAACGTGTTGGTCTTTCGTTGCTAGTATAGGCCAGCTATCAAAATTCTCTCTTTAACAGAGCGTTCGTTCTGTTTTTCTAAGCTTCTCTCAAATAGATTCCTGCTGTCAGGGATGGGGTTGATGTTTTCTCTGCTGTGTTTTCTTTGGCTCAGCACTGGATGTTTCAGATCCTGCTCAGATCTCTTATGTACAGGCATGCATCAGTGATGCCCCCACAACAAGCTTGGCCTGCCTGATGCTAATACCCCAGAGGAGTAGTACATGTTGGTAGGCAACACTCCAGATGAAGCCACAATTAAGCATTTGTCATATGTGGCTGTTTTCCCTGTGCTCAGCTTCAAAGTGTGGTAATAAACTCTTTCCCAGTACACCCCATTTATATCTTGCTCTAGATCAGATTAATGCTTGAAAGTACAAGCACTTTCAACAAATGAGTGAGAAAGAGTAGCTGTTTTCCAGAGATGGCTATGGGTTGTGCAAATACCGTCATGTGGCCTGTCTAAGGATTTTAAAAACTGGATTCTATTGTTTTAATGGAGCCCACGTGCTTTCTATCCGGTAAGTGGCTTACAGCTTTTATCCTTTCTTTTTTTTTCTTTTTACAAGTAGTAAAAGTGAGAGTGTACTTTGTCTCAGACTGATTGCTGGTATTTATGGCATTAAAGGAGGTTTGAGTGTTGTGTTGTGGTTGCTTTCAGGTTGTGGATTGCTTTCTCCAGCAATGCTGTTCCAGGCCACGAAGGGACCAAACAGACTCCCTTGTCCTTCCCAAGTGAGGAGGAAAGCGAGCCAGTAATAAAAGCCGCCTGCCAAAACCTCAGCGAATTCCTGATGAAGGAAAGAATGCAGCAGGAAGAGAAGCCACGTTTGCTCTCTTCTTTTCAGTTATCCCCCTTCTGTCTTCTTTTTTTTTGTCAGCCAAAAACATGAAAACTGTATTGTCCTCTCCTTTACTCAGGCCTACTTTACCCTCCTTCACTTGTGTAACCCTGGCAGAAAAATGAGCTCTATGAAAAAGGCCTCAAGCAGAGAGCTGGCAGGTTGCGTTGCAAAAGAACTCACTCTGTTTACATGACGAGCACCAAAATCAGTTAAACAGTCCAGCTCGTCTACATCGACTTGAGTCCATCATTGGTGAGTTTTAATTTATTTATGCTATCTTCAGTACAAAAAAGCCAAAGGATACATTCAGGATTGTTTGCAGGACAGTCTGGAACACACAGCAGTTTAAGCCACGCTTGATTGTTAAGCATCAAAGGGGAAATGTCCTATTACCAAGTATCAGACACATGCCTCAGACTGTAGTTTGTTTGGCTCGTGATAAAGCTCTGGTAATTAGTTCTAGATGTGGCGGAGAGGCAAAGTGAACACATGCAGGGGAGTGCCCTTGGCAGCCAAGGCGAATCTCTACACTTGATCAGTGTTTGGATGTAGTTTAGATGGAAAACATTGTTAATGAAATGATTTCTCTGTTGTTTGTTTCTGTGGGTGCTTACTGATGGATTGAATGTATTATCCATTCAAAACAATGTGAAGGATTTGAGGATTTGAGTTACTTTGACAAAGGGTAAGTTCTGATGACTAGACTGGGTAAGAGCATCTCCAAAGCGGCAGGTCTTGTGGGGGTTTCCAAGTATGCAGTGCTTAGTACCCAACAAAAGAGGTCCAAGGATGGATAATTGGTGAACCAGTAATAGGGTCATGGGTTCCTGAGGTGATGTATGGTTAAGTGGACCCCTCTTGGTCCACTTGAAGCAAGAAAAATGAAAAGGAATGGTTTGCAGAAAATGGAAAAACTGATCCAATCCATGGAGGCCCCACCTCCCCACAACTGAAAGGATTTAAAGGATGTGGTGCTAATGTCTTGGTGCCAGATACCACAGATCACCTTCAGAGTGTTGATAATGTTTATTAATGAACACTGCTCCCATTAGCTGTCTCAGTAGGAGGGGTGTGGTTGGGGATGTGCCCCATCTTCAAGGGTGAAAAGCAGGGATTAGCATCAAGCTAATTTTGATTTAATATTAATGGAGCCTGTTATCTTGGCTAAATGCCCAGCTTATTCTGCTGAAGACATTGCTCAATGTGATGTAGCAGCAAGCAGCAAAACAGCTTAAAGAATCACTTTATAAAAGTGAAATATGCCAAAACAGCAGAGACTGCACTTTTCCCAATTCCTCTGAGAGTACATGCCAAGTAACATATGTAACATGGCACAAAATACAGTTTTGTTTACTAGGTCTCGTGTCATGCCCTTCAAGTTCCACTGAAATGAACCTTCAGGCTGTCGGTGGCAATTTCCTGAGATGCTTTATCCTATGAATCCACCACTGAAGTCACTTGCAAATTACATTACAGAACCTCAGGATCCTGCTTATAACTCACCTGTTGCTGATAAATCCACTGTACCATCAAGGACCTTGATTCACATCCAGACGACATAAATAACAGTTGTCATAATAAAAACCTGAACAAACTATTTCTATAATTGAATACGTAAATCCAGCTCTGCCTTGTCTCTGTATGGCACGTGGAAATGAACTATGGGATAATCCTTTGGATGAAAACCAGTCCAGTGAGTGATCTCTTCACTGTTTAGAAGCACTGGACTCTTGGTGAAAGGAGCCAACACATGGGTTCAAGGCCTTTCATTAACATTTCAGGAGATTGAGTCATCTTGGCAGGGCGAGTTTAACCCCGGGCCTGCGAAACTCACCTGTGCGCACTGAGAGTGAGCCATCCAAAAAAGCTCTGTGGTTCACCCAGAGGTCTGCCGTAAATATTTTGGAGTGTTTACACAGAAAGCCTTCGCTGTCTTCTCCCTCTGTTCTTTTACTTATGTGGTCTATCAAAGTCATTTCTCCTGTCATTTCCAAAAACAGGCCTGCACTCACAGCATGAACTCTCATCTCTTTCCCACATGGCTGTACCATAAGTAGTGTGTTTAAGCAATGATCACAGATGATGACTTTTCAATGTCTCGTTAGCTCCTGAGGTTTCCGTGTTCAGGCTGCAGTCCTCATTATGCAGCAGTCCTGCTCTCTATTTCACAAAGTTTAGAAAGTCAGAAGTAAATAAGCTTAAGATCGAGTGCTAACAGAAGACATAAAAGAGGGCATCCCATTGCGGTGCTTTCAGTATGTTTTAGCGCTGTTCATGACCCAAATAATACCCAGTGCATTGGACAAAAGAATACACAGCTGTCCCACACACAGTGGAAGTATTTTCATAGTCGTCTGCAAAGTAATCCTACAAATTTGTTTCAGGCCTTTGTGGTGCAGTGCTGAATCGGTGCAAGGCCACAAGACATGCCGTCGATAGACAGAAAGTCCACTATATCTTCGGTGAGCTGCATGTCTCCCTCTCCTCTGCTCGCTGGATCCACACACCTGCTTTACGCAGCACTATTTCATCCCCACTATGTTCATTAATCTGCCATCATCCAACTTGAAATTTCTGTTTCCTTAGCTGCTTAGGAAGTTTTTTCAGCAGACTCCAGTCTGCTGGAAAAACTTCCTAAGCAGCTAAGTAATGGAACTTTATAGCCATAAGGTAGCATCGAGCAAACTGCATACCAACACCAGCACACACACGCCTCAAACTACATTGGGTTAAAGGGGAATTTCACTGATTTTTTTAAAACAATTCTTATTAAATCCTTAAGATGACGGCAAAGTTGGTCAAAGTGGTATGATGTGAAATACTTGAGAAATTCTACAGGAATTTGCCAAGTATGAATTGTTCACAGCAATAATGAGCCAGACAAAGAGTTTAATTGCCTCTAAAAGCCACTTCATCAAAAGATATTATAAAAAATGGTTTGGAGACACTGCCTGGTGACTGAGACATTTGTGGCGTCATATTTATTTAAAATCCATTCATGAGAAAGAGAAAACAGTTTTTCAGAGAAATTTGACACAAAGTCACCTCGAATCCCAGCAATTAAATAATGCAGACATTTTTATAAAATTAGAAAAATTTCCCTTTATATCTCAAACAGACTTGCTAATGTTTTTTTTCAGCAATTCAAATTTGCTTAAGGAAAGTGCACCATCATTTAAGTGTATCATTTTTTACACAGTGCTTTAGGGTATTCAAAGCTTGTTACTTTACTGGTGCAAACTTTACTGAACAAGCAAATATTTACTGAATATCCAATTAAATTTAAGATAAAGAGGGAAACTGTGCTCTCTAAGGTTTTTTTTTTGGCAGGCTATAGATGAACAGGTGCCAGTGCCACCACTAGCTGTGAGCTTTTACAGAAACATCTGTGGTGAACTGAAGAATCACCTCCACACCAGCTGGTCTGTTAGCATCCCCCAGAGATCCCTCTCAAGCAGCAGAGCACAGTTCCACTGCTCTTTACAGATGTGGAACCTCCAGTGCACAACCAGACCGCACTCAAAACCACATCATGAATGTGCCCCAGAGTGAATCAGAGCCAATCAAATCATTAGCTGTTGATGGTTTCACCATATTATTGCTTTATATATCTGGCTGGATAAGGATTTTAAAACTCTGGGGCTGCTGCTGCTGCGGTAGACGTGTGTCAGGTTTCTCAAGCTGGCCCAGCCCAGAACTTTGCTTACAAACAGAAGCATTAGTGCATGACAACAGCACTGTACAAAGATGATCTCTGATTACTTTTGAAAGCCTCACAGACTAGGCAGAGTGGAGTAAAATTGTAGAGTGGCATTTCAGTGTGAGTGATGGAATATTCTTTATTTTGCCATAGGAATGGCAACAAGGCTCCAAAAAGTGTTTAATGGAAAACGCATATCTTTTCCTTTTCCATACGCCGTGTTGAAGTCATGTCGGCTAATGCGAAGCATTCCAAGCTCGGTGGCTGGGCAGTAAAAATCCTCCAATAGTGAGTCACCCAGCAGTGGCAATGTGTTTTCATCCAGCCGCTACTGTAACGGGAAAAATAAACGTTTATATAGCCCTGTGTGTTCCATTCAACGTTTAGATGTGGACACTGGATTCGCAAAGCCAACAGGGTCTCTTTTTCTTGGCTGTATCTCTCAATGTGAGAATAACACATTTTCCAACAGAATAATTATGTTTTCCTTTCCACTGTGTCGGGTTTGTGGGTATGACACTGTTGTCTTTTCTTCATTATGTTACTGAATGAAGAATGGCATTTTATTATCATTATTTCCAGCTCTTCTCATTTAACATCTGGAGATTGTTTTGAGCATGAGGTAACATTATAATTACCTACAGCCTGGTACAGCCCTGAAAAGGCTGTGAACCCCCTGTTCACAGCATTTTCAGCTCTTAAAGTGACTTAATGTTACAATAAAATTTATTGAAGACCTGGGCACACACCGCATGCAATCATTTATTGGCAAGTGAAAATACTGTAAATCTAACATTTCTAACTAGGAGATTGTTGTTAGAATATCATGAGACACAAGTAAATGATCTGCTAATAGAATATGACTTAACGTTGACTTAACATGTTATAAAATACGTAATCAATGGGAAATATTAGATATATTGGCTATACATACATCCTATATTGATTTTACTTGCCAATATATCAACAGCAATGCTGTTGGATGTGGATGAATGCTGTTCTAGAATGATCCTTATTGTCTGTGGTGTTTGACACGCTCAGTGTCTGTCAAGCTGTCAAATGTGGCCTTTTCCGGCAGTCCTTCAAACACTGTTGGTGATTAAAAGCTTTCATTTCTTTCTAGCTTTCTCCATGGGTTCCTGGGCTAGTCATGGAGTAGAGAGAGGACTGGGAAATAGGGGATGAGGATTGGAGAGATACTCTTGAAGTTTCCTAAGTGTTTCTTTACTAAGACATCTATAAGAAAAAACTTTCATTGGTATTGGTTTCATTGGCCTTTACATCATACAGAGATTCTTTCCATTCCTTACTACTTGTCTATGGATGTTTTTACACTCTTATTTACAGAAATTATTCTCTAAAAAAACATCAATTGATTGATTCTTTGGGGAGAATATTTAAGAAGTTCAATCTCAAGGTTTGCTAAACCTGCTTTAGTCATGTCTACAAGAAGTTATACCTGTTTGGTAAATGTTATTAACTTTTAATTTACATGGCAACCAATCACAGCTCTCAGCCCATTTTGCAAGTTTTCTATTATGACACAGAGCAGCACTTTCCCTCTTTTATGAGAAAGTCAGCAATGGTTCTGGAAGAAACTAACAAAACCGACAAGGTTCTGGTGGAATGGGAGAGTGGGGAGAGGGATAGGGGTGTGAAGAAGTTGTATTGGTTATCTGCAAAGGGGGTCTTAGATTAAAAAATGTTTTAAAATGTGGATCTAAGTACACGTTTGACCCTTCTGACACTTTTATAATGTTT
>JBBPDH010000031.1:2228259-2243186 GCA_037974565.1 Clupeocharax schoutedeni
GGGGTCTTAGATTAAAAAATGTTTTAAAATGTGGATCTAAGTACACGTTTGACCCTTCTGACACTTTTATAATGTTTTTCTGTTTTTACAAGTGCAACCATCTCAAATACAGTCGATATGTCTAATATTGTTGTGAGAACATTTTTCTATTATTTGGCCTATTTCAGGACATGTCTTACTTGTATGAGCCTGAATATTTTGTTACTGGAGATTGACAGGTAATTGTGGGCGTTTTGTACATAAATTCGTACATAAACAAGCTCAATTATCCTCTGTTAAATTACCTACACAAGTACCATAGAAATGGGCAGAATAACATAATTATTTTCTTACACAATCTCATATCATCAGACACGAAGTATCAGACATATTGACAGATTTCAACTGTCAAGATGTTTTTCAGCATAAGAGTGTAGACATAAAAACAAGAAAGTCATAAAGGCGCAATTCAAGATGGACAGCTGCTTTGTGGTAGCCGGGGGGTTAAGACGTTGGAGGGAAGTAATACTAGGAGATGAAGAGAGTCAGAGTACAGAGTGCAAGGCCTTGTGGATGGACAAGGGCCCCTTTAGAGTAGAACACAGGCAGGGAACTAATAAAAATTAAGAGCACGATAAAAGGAGACATAAAATGGAAGGGTGCAGAAAGGGGACATTGTTTGGGTTCACGGCTCAGGTCTCCTGCCGTAACTGGAAGCAGTGCATTCCAAAAGCCATGTTCAATTCTGAGTGACAGCGTACAGGGCGGGGGGAGAGTGGGTCAAGCGCAGCAGCTATTGTTATGAAAGGTTCCTTCTACTGTTGGGAGTCTAAGTCACTGAGTCCAATTAACAGATTAAAGAGTACAGAGGGAGCCCTCTGATCTCGTTAATAATCCCCACTTTGCTGGAGAAGGCTGGGGCAAAGCGAGTCTCGCTGTCAGCTGAGTTCTTCACAAAGCAGAATTCTCCAGCCCACCATGGTGGCACACTGCACCTGGAGGGCGGCAGACAGTAGGCTGTTCTGAAGGAGTATCTTATGAAAGAGAGACTGGGGTAGAAAAAAGGGTGTGTTGGTCTATTTGAGAGCATTATTTGTGTTAGTTGTGTAGAAGTGCATAAGCAGACCAATATCAAGCCAAGTCAAGTTTATTTCTATAGCACTTTACAGCAGTTGTACCACTGCACCAATGTGCTGTACAAGAATCATAATATACCCGTTTTAAAATACATTATAAAAAAAAAAAAAAAATTAAAACAAGCACAAAAACAGCAACAAGAGACATAAATGGAAATAACTTAAAAGTCTGGGAAGGCTGTCGAAATCAGATGAGTTTTGAGCCTAGATTTAAAAGCAGAGCAAATTTAATATCATGTGGTAATTGATTCCATAAACGAGGCGCAGCAATCGCAAAGGCTCTATCTCCCTTCTGCTTAAGCCGAGATCGAGGGATGTGCCGGAGAGCATTACCAATAGATCTCAAGGCTGAAGATGAACTAGATCTGCTATGTATGGTGGGGCCTGAATATCAATCTGAAAATGCAATGAGAATATATTTAATAAAGTATTTATTCATCTTTTTGTTTGAGTTCTTAGAAAAAACATGGTATGTCTTTGAAGCATATGTGCCCAAACTTTGACTGTTCATATTCCACTACTGTGTAAATGTACTCATAAGGCAAAACATTGAGACTACCAAAATATGAATATGTCGTAATACAATATAAAATATGAACCTTTGGTATAAGTCAGTTGAACTGCTAGGGATCAACAACTGGGTTGAAGAATCTCCAGAAAAAACAAGGCTTGTGGGAAGCTCCTGGTCGTCAGTGGTGACATCCATCAACATTGATCTGAGATGGGACAAACCACGAACCAACAACAGCATGTTGGGCAAGACTCATCAGTTTGTGAGGGCATTGAAGGCGGTCCCATCTACTGATAACACGTTAGGCATGTGTTGATATTGTCCAAGCCCTTTGGCGTAGTTGGTTTGTTTTTAAGAATAACCCTAAACGGTGCAAAAAAATGAATCAAACTGTGATGGTTTCATAAAGTATTGGATCACTTCCTAAATAGTCATAACAGAATCAAACAAATCAAACAGTTAGACCCTTGACATGTTATACATGCCTGCACTGTGAACCGACATGCCTCCTTTATTTTCTGTAGCTCTCTGAAAGACAGGGTGGTATAGAAAAGCCCAGACCCCATTATCCTTCTCATCTTACAGCGCAAGACAAAACCTCAGCTGTCATCTGCCCTACGTGCACGTAATCCATGAGACTCAGGTCACCTGTAATGGTGCATGTTGAGTGGGGAATGTTTCTGAGGCTCAGCCTTACAGGCACAGACTTGTGCTTTGCAACTCAAAAATTTCCATGGCAATGTAAAGTATGCTTGCTTACGCATACCCTGCACCAAATCACTCATGCAGCATGTACAGCTTCTTGCAAGGTAAACTTGCTCCTCACGAGTTCCTCTATGAATGTCTGTTCTAATATGAATTCCTTGTTAGACACACTTGATAAAAAACGCTGTCAACCCTTTTACCTACATTAACATTCACCTCCTACCCACTCAAAAAGAGACAATTATGGTTGGCTGCAGTGTCACCTGGAATCATATTTACCGTCTAATGTTCTCAACATGTGACAGTTGATAGCACCCCCAGCATTTTTAAAATGCACTAGTGCACAAACAAACAAGCCAACAAACGAAACACCTTCAAATTGTTGCTGTCCAAAGACCTCAACAGCCAACTTTTATATTGATTGAATGTAAAAGATTTTAATTATAAAGATTCCTGATGAAAGGTCCAAATAAATTAGTCTAAAGCGACTACATTTGAAGCAGAGAACTGTCTTCTCTATTTTGGAGATATTGTTTTTTTGGATAAAATGGCATCAGGTCTTTTAAATAAACATACAAACAAGCAAACAAACAAAATCAAGCACTGAAAATACTCTTTATGCATTTAAACAAATAAGTGAATGCTTGCCATATGGGCGCTGGCTGTGTTTTGAAACCAATGCATCAGCTGTGTACCTCTTGTGCGGGGAGGGCAGTTTCACATTTCTGAGGTGTGAAGTGATTTGTAAAGGCAGACTCTTCTATTCTGAACACCAACACTCTACACTGTCTCTTTCTGAAAGCTCTTCTCTGTTTGTCGGAGTTAACAGTGGAGGAGAGAAAGCCATTAGAGGCGAGCTGAGAACTGAGATAGGGAAAGGCCACCATGGCCGAAGGCTCCAGTCTGAAGTTGAAGGTGATAAAAGACTAGCTTTCGGGAGAAAAAAAGGGAACTCACTGACAAAGCCCCCTGCTCACGGTGAGCTCTTTCTCCTCTGTCGTACCCCCTCCCTCCCCTGAGAGACGTGAAGCCAGGACAGGTCAAGAACAAGAGCCCCACTGTACACAGAGCTGGGGTTTGTCCAAAACGGCAGATTCCAGGCGGTTGAAAGAGCTGTAGGCTGCATCCAGTGCACCCCAACCCCTTATCATAAACTGCGAAAGAGCATGGTAAATATCATTGTTAGAATGACTTGTTCAACAAATCGGGGGGAAAAAATAAAAAAAAATGCCTGAATGTTAGATAAGAAGCGCACTTGGAAATATCTGAGCATGGGAAAGAGGAGTTCAGACTGAGGGGAGAGAAGAGAGTAAATCACAGTGGGAGCCAAAATAAACCAAGAGAACCTCGCTCACCCACAGTGACCCAGGGGCTGGTGAATGATACTATCACCGGACCATGTCGTGCTGCTGTATTACACATTTGCACTTACTTATCCAAATTCCTTGAAGATTTTATTACCATAGGCATTAAAAATAAAGCTACCAAGAAGGATTTTTTGAGGTGATGACATCTCTTAATGGGTGTTTCTTAAAAAAATGTAAATGAGAAGTGTAAAGAATCCTTTATAGATTAAAGCAGAGATCCCCAACCACTGGGCCATGGACAGAATAAAAAAATATTATCAGAGTCTGTAAGACCTTTTATTTTGAAAAAATGCTCATCTTGGTCACGTGATATAGTACATATAAAAATTTAGCCCACAAGCTAGCAAAAATTAGTAAAAAAAGAACATTCTGGGGAGCTTCTTTGTATTTCTATGCACTTTGTTATTAGTTGTATCTGTACCAGTCCATCAAAATATTGTTTTACATGAAACTGACCGTGGCAATAAAAATGGTTGGGGGCTGCTGGATTAAACAACCTTTACAAACAAGTAGCATGGAAGAAAAAGATACACTACAAATTTCCATAAAACAGAACATCCACATTTTTAAACACCCAAAGCATTTAAAAATGTTGTTTTCAAGAGTGCAAAGTAAAAATTTAGTATCTACTGTGCTGGGAAAGTTCATATCATTCTCAGTGACAGTGCAGTGGAGAAAGCAATGAATTCTCATTGATATTTTGGTCGGAAGAATGAAGAAATTTTGGTTCCTGGCTTCTGGGCAGTTGGTGGCCTAGTGGTTAGGGCGTTCGCCTTGCGATCAGACAGTCCGGGTTCGATTCCCAAGACAGCTAGGCACAGCTGAGGTGCCCTGAGCAAGGTACCGTCCCCACACACTGCTCCCCGGTTGCTGTGTTCCTGGCTGCCCACTGCTTCACTTGGTGAATAGTTAAATGCAGAGGTTGAATTTCATGCTGTGCAGTGGTGTGTTCACATATGACAAATGATCACTTACTTGGCCATGTCAAACCATGAATGTTAAAAATAATCAGATCTGTTGGGCCCATTAGGGGAGTGCAAAATTAATGAAAATTCACATTAACATGTTTTGGTCATTCTAGATTAATAGATATTTTAAATGTATTTTATGCTTGTTTCATGTTGAAGTTTTACAGTGACTCATTGAGGAGAATTGCCATGGAGCTGTCAGTGTTGTTTTCCATTTTAACTATTGATGGAAACCTGGTCAGGCTACAGCTCAGTCAGTGGCTTATCTAGACTGAGACCAGTTGAGGTCTGCTTGCTTAGAGTGAAATTTTGAAGCCACACCTTTTTGGGTGAGATTGGTTACCCCAATCCATGAGTGATTTTTCTCGTGAAAGTACTCTCACTCCCTGAAAATCAGTATATGGTTGGTTGTCACGGGGTCTGATAGGAAAGAGTTTCACACTACATGCATGTTCTTGAAATTCAATACTTAACAAATAGATATGTGATGTCTCTGGTCAGCGACTGCTAGAGGTTGCCCAACATCTGTGTCAAGAATATATGTTTGTAAGCCAGGCATCAGGTGCGTTTTGTGTTTTGGCCCTTGAGCCTTATTTGTTTTTTGTTAATAAGAGTCAAGTACAATGGAATTAGGTGTTTGCGCCTCCCAAAGTATTGCTCCTAAACAAAGGGAGAGTTCACTTGGCTGTATTTACCCAAACACAACTGAAAACAACCCACTGTGTGTTTGTTTTGTTTCCAACCTAAATGTAATCATTTAAAATACGAGCATTATACTTTACATACTTTACATGCAGCCTGCAACACGAAACAAGCCTGATTTTATTGTTGAAAGACAGATTAACTGAAAACATCAATTGTGGGCTTGACATAGGGACCTATACAGTCTTACTGTTTATTGTTTCATTGTATTTACTTTGATGTTTTGGACTACCTGTGGGTTTGCATGTAATTCTTTGAAATGCCTATGGCTACTGTACCATGCATTAGACCAATATTAAAAAAATGTTGGTAATAACTTTGTTGTGCTATTTCTTCTTACTGGGGAAATGGTGTAGATATTAAACCAGCCATTTCAAGCTGCTGTTTTTCTGAGACTAAAACTCTAGCTTGAGTTGATTTGAATGTTTAACAGGCATATGTTTTCCAGATCTTGGATCAATTGTAAGAAACAGCTTGGGCCAAGACAGCCTGTCTGAATCCACACTGATTAGCTTGATCACATGATATTGTTGTTGTGACATAATAACCACATCTTTTTGACTCCTTGTAATGTTTTTCACCAAGAGAAGAATGAAACCCCAGCAATCTGCATAATAGAAACCTTTTGTTGGAAAGAGTCTGGGATGCCAGAGCAAAAAGACTTGGTGCAGAACTTGACAGAGAGAAAAGACACTCACTCTTTACCACTGATCTGAGAAGCAGTACCAAAGCAGAACTCGCCTTCTAGACACAATGAAGATTTTGCATTCTTCTGTTAAACGGCCCATCTACACAGGTCGGGGCAAGCGGTGTGGAGAGTCAAAATGAGCTCAAATTTGAACTATAACACACCCAGTATCTTTCTAAAACAGAAGCCCACCTGGCGCAGTCACTGCAGGTTCATTCAGCTTTTTAACCTCTATGGCTTTTTTCCATAGGTAATGGAATGCATGCTCAAGCTTTTCTTTGCTCTTATCTAAGACACATAGAAGGATTTGAGTGGAGTTAGAAAAAAACACAGCCTCCAGCCCCTGCTTTCTTTCTTTAGAACAGGTGGTAGACCTTGCTTTAATCTTAGGTGAAAGCGTTGGTCTTTGCATGCATGTCAACTATAAAATAATATTTAATGAATGTTAAATACCAGTGATTTTACTGCAAAACAGCAGCAACAGTCCAATGATTGTATCGCTATTTTCCCCTCATATTCTGGCCAGCCCCTTCCCCTCTGACAATTCATATTCCTGGCTAGTAATTCATATTCTTTTACTATGATTAACAAGTAGTTCTAATTCCTGCTCTATGACTGTCTGTAGTTCATACTCCTGGTCTGTGATTAACTAATGGTTCATATTTGTACCATATGATTGACTAGTAGTTCATACTCCTGCTCTGTGATTAACTAGTAGCTCAAGCTCATATTCTAGCTGTTTTTGTTGCTCTTGTGTTCTTTGTTGAGCTCTTTGTCCGGTTTGCACTTGTGATCTTGTGTTCTGTTCTGTTCTTGTGTGGCATCACGGTCCTGGAGGACTCGTTTTAACTATGTACTGAGTGAATATGGCAGAAATGACAAATAAAACCTACAAGACGTTGACTTGATATTCCTGTTTTTGCAATAGCCAGTAGTTCATGTTCCTGTGCTATAATAGGCTAATTGTTCATATTTATGTGCTCTGATTGGTTAGTAGTTCACACTCCCGCTGGATGATTAACTAGTAGTTAAAATGTATGTGTTATGATTGGCTCGTAGTTAATATCTGATGTGCTCTGACTGGCTAATATTCTTGATTGGGTACTATTTCATACTTTGACACGCTGATCAGATGATCCAGTCAATTCTCGCATTGTGATTAGGTGGCACTTTTTACACATGAACTACACCTCAAGAACGAGCTATTAGCGATCGTAAATCAGGAGATTTGATCCACTACTAGCCAATCCTAGCCTGAGAGCATGAACGCGGGCAGTCGTGGCCCAGGAGGCGGGGTTGTCGGAATACGGGTGGGAAAAGTAACATTGCACCCGCACTGCGGCCGCTCAAGTTGGTTCGGCAAGGCAACACTCAGTCTGACTAAAGATACTTCAGCATAACACACACACATACTGCAGCACTGCCTCTAGGGAAAGAGTTCCTATCCGAGAGTAGCGGAGGTCCGCTGGACGCAGTGAGCAGCCGAGGAGAGATGATGGAGGCGGTGTGAGGGTCCGGCGGACGTTGAGTGCGTGTTATCGGTGGGGTTCAGGAGGAAACCTGTCACACAGCAGCCCAGAGAAAATGTGAGTGAAGCTGAGCGCTGGGAGAGCCGGTGCACTAGGAAAGAAAACTGGATTTTGATTTAAAAAGGCACGTCTCCTCTCAAGGTGGAGTATTTCCTTTAAATTCCTGATTGTTTAACGTTTGAAATACAGAGTATAAAATACTCTGTATTAGCATGCGCAAAAGTTGCAAGTCTATATACTAATATAACCCATTTTTAAATGATTATGTTTGAATTGCATGAGCTAAAGCTGGTTAACATGGTGGGACATAAAGGGTCTGTGCATCTGCACCCTGCAGCTTGTTTAGTTTGTCCAGTCTCGGCGTAAGTGAGAGAAGGTAAACACTGAGAGTTTTCTCTGAACTAAAGGACAAGGCCGGGCCACCCATTCATGATGGGACGGATAACAAAAGGAGAGCTGGGGCTTCGTGCTGGGAAACAGGTTGTTTGCAGGGAATTCCAGAGAGGAATCACAAAGGGGTCAGATATAGAGTTAGGACAAGTCTGGAGAGTTAGGGTTGCTGCTTAATTGTAATTAATTAATTTAAAAAGAGGCCTATTTCTGTTCATTAGTTTTACATCAGTAAAGTTTTAAGCGTTGTGTCCAGTCAAGGAATAGAGGACAGTGTGTTAGGGACACCTGTGCTACAAAGCCATTCTTTTATTTAGCCCCCCTTTTAGTGACCCTCTAAAATAAATAGCCATATTTGCAGTATATTTATGCCAGTAATGATGCCAGTAATAGCTGGATTTATGCCAATAATACCTGGATCTATCTGAAGAGGGAGAGCCAGCTTTGGATCAGTTAACAGCTGTGTCAGTTTGAAATAAGAAAGCAACTGGAATACTTAATGCTAAATAAGACGCTGTTGGAACACTTTGCTGTTCCTCAGGATTTTCAGTCCTAGTGGGACTCCCAGGGATAAATAAAACATATAAATTACTGTCTGGCATCTAGTGGCCCTGGCAAAGTTGAGAGAGATTAAGTATGTTGCAATTCTAAAATGTTTGAGTGTTTCTCTGTTAGTACCCACTGTGCTGAAGGCTGCAGAGGAAGAAATGGGCCCTTATGGTCAACTTTAAATGTAGGAAATCTAAATGATAAATATTTAGCACAGAATAATTCATCAAATTAAAAATGTTCAGAAGACATAATGCAGTGAGAAGCCTCGTGACTGCATTACGTCTTCTAAAAGGCCTACGGTCTTGCCTCAGCATGATTCATTGCATTTTCCTTTCTGCCTGCTATAATGTACTATGATGACTCTCATGACAACGTAAGGAAAGTATCTGCCTTTCGCTGAAAATAGGGGGAGAGATGCAAGAAATTAAGTATTGAACTGTTATATATAATTTAGTAAAAATGAAGTGTGTGAAAATGGAAAATAAACTGCAAAAAATTAACGTTTTGTTTGAATGCATAGGGGAAAAAATAAGTTAATTGCATTATTCTAATTTCAGGTTCCTCAAGTCTCAGCCATGGTAAGCGGGTGGAGATTGTGTCCGGCCCACTGCTGCTTCCCTGGCCTTCTCGTCTTCCTTCTTGTGGTCAGTTCTCTGTCAGTGAGAGCACCTGCCCACCTATCGCAGCATCCTCATGTCCCCTCCCTGGTGCCTCACACACCCCTGCTTCTGTCCCGCTCCCGTTTCAGCGCAAAAGCCCAGTTGGAGCTCACAACTCACTGCAACGCCAGCTGCTACCACAAGGGGGAGGCCATTGACAAAGAGCACATGACTGAGCATCTAGCTTTTGAGACACTATATGCAGACGGCTCCCGTACTTTAACCACTGTCGATCTGGATGAAGATGATGATGATGACTTGGTTAATAGTGTCCTTCCTACATCTTCAGTCAGGAAGAAGCACAGAGCCTCACTTTCCCTTCACAAGAGGATGAGGAGGCAAATCTATGGGGCAGATGGGCGCTTCAACATCCGCGGTGACCACTTTCTGCTGGACTACCCCTTCTCCACAGCAGTCCGTATCTCCACAGGCTGCACCGGGGTTCTGGTGTCCCAGCAGCATGTACTGACCGCTGCCCATTGCGTACATGATGGTAAAGATTACGTAAAAGGTGCACGCAAGCTCAGAGTTGGCTTCCTCACCCCACCTTCTGTTAACAGCACTAAGCATGGCCAGGCCCCTTTGAAGAAGCCTCTAGTGCGCTGGGTGAGGGTCAAGCGGACACGGGTGCCAAAAGGTTGGATCCAGGGACCACAGGAGGTCAGCATGGATTACGACTATGCCCTCCTGGAGCTGCGCTGGCCCCATCGCCGGCCCTTCATGCGTCTAGCTGTGGCCCCCTCTTCTGATGACCTGGCTGGGAAACGGATCCACTTCTCTGGGTTCGACAGCGACAGGCCAGGAGAGCTTGTGTATCGTTTCTGCCCCGTAGAGGACGAGTCCAACGATTTGATATACCAGCACTGTGATGCCCGACCTGGGGCCAGTGGCTCGGGAGTCTATGGCCGTGTGTGGGACAATTCTTTGGAGCGCTGGGAACGTAAAGTGATCGGCATCTTCTCTGGACACCAGTGGTTGGAAATCAATGGCGAGAACCGGGACTACAATGTGGCTGTGCGCTTTACTCCTCTGAAATTTGCTCAAATCTGTTACTGGGTACATGGCAACAGAGCAGACTGCAGTCAGGACTGATCCAGAGGACGAAAAGAATGACTCTGGAAAAGGCCTGAATGACTGTAGAAGAAAAACTGGCCCATGAACCTGCACTTTATGGTCAATCCTTTCACTGGGCAAGGCAACTATATTCAAATTAAAAAAAAAGCCCTTGGCTAGAATTTACCACAGGATTCTGGACCTGATTATCAAAGTTATATTAATCCAAATTGGATCGGATACCTCCTTTGTCTTTGACTTGGACCTCTATTTAAACCATTAAAACCACACTTTTGCCCTCCACTGTAAAATATTGATCATGCACCATTTGATTTTTTGAATAACAATCACTGCTGAGACCTGTAGCTTAGTGCACAGGCCAAGTCAGTACCCTTATAAAAAAAGAAGAAAATACCAACTAAATTGTTTTTTCTTGTGATTTTATTGCATTTCCCAGAATACACTTTAGGCCAGTTTCCTAAACATGGATTAAGGCTAGATTAGAACTAAATTGAAATGTCAATTATGATTTACTATTAAAAAGCCCTGTTAGTCTGTAATTAAACTTAATCTAGTAATGGGAAATCCGCCCTTAATATGCTTGGCATGGGTTTATTTTTTTTAAGCTGTGACGCTTACATGTGCAAGATAAGTGACTTATAATCTCTGTCAGATATTTTAACCTCTTTCTAAATTGAAAGATAATTTGAAATCAGTTTTGGAGAACACGGTTCTTTGAATGTACTACTACTTGTGACAATAATGGATTAAACTGGAGGCGGGGTAAGAAAGAAGAGAGTCAGTTAACTGTGTGGGTTGTGGATGTAGAAACTAGATGACTGTGATCAAAGCATAACCTCTGGAAAACTGACCTGGTAAACGTTAGAGAGACGCTACACGGCTGCAAAAAAAGTAGTGACTGCGAAAGCTTTAGCAAGATATTAGGCAAACACATAAGAAAACCATTAGAATACATTTTGTTTTTAACCACGACTAGATCAAATGCCAAATACAGGGGATGAGGGATGAATTGAATTGAATATATTTCTATTTTTGTTTTTTTGAAATGCTTCTATTTTAATAAACAAAAAGATCTATATCGAGTGTCCTTTGTTTTCTTATTGTGCTTTAAAGATGTCCTAATTAAGTAATGGTCTAAACAGGCAGAGACCTGCCAGGATTCAAAATGGTGCGTGTCTTTAGTAGGAATGTCATTTTTAGGTCTTGTTATGATGGAACGCTTACTCCCTCTTGTGCCTCAGCGTGATATTGCACCCTGGCTTTACTACTCAGAAGCCACTGCAGAGCCTCATTAACTGGATCAGGAGTGTTAGTAGACAGTTTAGTTTAGATCAACAAGGCCAGGCTGGATGTCTCTGGAAAAAAAGGGTGATGATAAGAGACTTGTCTGTCTGTTCTTCATGGGCTGGTATTTTAAGTAATACAACTGCAATGAACGAACATTTTTAACATTTTGATAAAGTAAAAATCTTGCTGACACTGTGTTGCAGATCCAGAATTCCTCAGAGGAAATGTTTTCTAATAGTTCAGAATTTTACATTTATTAAGTTCAGAACTTAAGCACTGCAAAAACTCTTGATCTAACTAAGACTTGCAATCTTATTTCTAGCCTAAAAGTCTTTTTGATCTTGCTTTGGAAATAATATACTATATAAGAGCAGATTATTTTGCTCTTATATAGTATATAAAGACTGTTTTAAGATATTTTCCTATTTAAATAAACTTTTAGATTAAAAACAAGTGAAATTATCTGTCAGTGCAGTAAGATATTTACACTTGGTAAGATTTCTTGACATATGGAAAAAATACCTTAAACAATCTTAATAACCTTACACAGTCTCCTCTTATATAGTATATTATTCTCAAAACAAGATCAAGAAGACTTTTAGGCTAGAAATAAGATTGCAAGTCTTAGTTAGATCAGGAGTTTTTGCAGTGAGGATAGTAAAGATGTATACCAGTTACATGGTTAAGAATAATAACACAATGCAATGGATAAACACAGATATTTTTATTGGCCTTCCTGAGATTTCTTTTAGCCTGAAATATTTTTACTCTAAAGAATTTAAACTAACTGGAGAGGAAAGAAATTGTTTCCCACAAGTGTTGATCACTGCAGTCTCCAGGCCACAAGATTTCAGGTTTTGGTTCAGACAAGTCTACTGTCTGAATTATGCAGCATATAATGCATAATCATATATTCTACAGACATTTTTTGAAGCTTTGGTTGTGTGTCTGTAATTTTAGCCTCAAAGCACATCTGCCTCATTGGCATCGAGTTCTCCCGCTGAACAGTGTAAGACAGTCATCATGATAAGCCTGTTCTAAATTCTGGTGTCTGGCTCAAGAGTCACAATGTGCTTCAGAGAGATGAGTCAAACTGGCCTCTGTCTAAACTGTTTCATTTAGTAGAACTGCTGTGAAGCATGTGGGCTGTTTTACTACCTGCAGATCTGAATGACTCGCCATCTTTGAGCATAAACCATAATTCATGCTTGGCTTTGTGGGCCACTCTTCTGAATGCAAGAGTGTGTGTGGGTGGATATGAAGGCTCACTAATGTTAGGGTAGGGTGTCGTTCTTGGTTTTATGGCACTTTCCATTTAATGTTTCTCCAGTGAGAGATGAATAACACGTTCATAATCTGAAAAGTTGGGATGGAACTGAACACACAAAAATTTTCTTTGACTTAATTGCGGACAGCATGAACCTCAGATATTTCTTGTTTTGTCTGGTCAACTGCATTTCAGGACTGAAACACATACCACATACCAAGGTTGGGACAGTTAACGACAAGTAAGGATAAAAAAATAATTAAATTGTGTGATTTTAACAGGTGATGCCAACAGAGATGGACAGAGGATCTAGAGTTTGTCTACAAATGTGTGAGAATATATTAAACAGTTGAAGGAATCTGGAGGAATTTCAGTATGTAAAGGGAAAGGACGCAAGCTTAAGATTAAAAACACCTGTGATCTCTGAACACGGCATCAAGAGTCGTCATTCATCTAGAACCACATGGGTGAAAAATTGCTTTGGTAAACCTTTGTAACATTACATTCATAAATGCCGTTGTAAACATTACTTTGCAAAAAAGAACCGAGTCCAAAAGCAGTACCGCCTTTTTTGAGGTCGGAGGAGTCTGGACCATCATACAGTGGAAATGTCCATACAAAAAATGTATATCATACAAAACGTACATGGACTAATATATTGACCTAAATTTATGACCCAAATCAATAGAGATCCACAGCTATAGAAATGCAGGGTAGTGTTCAGTGTTCCCCTGTTTTAAAAAAAGGACCTGATTATGTTTCTATATCCAGTTCTGGATTAGTTTAAGAAATGACTGTAACAAGTAAGCATGCCATATCAGGAACAGGCAGAGAACAGACAGTAACCAAGCAGCGTCCAGATGTGCGGTCAGTGCAAAGATTTCCTGCCTACACAGCAAAGTGGTCCACGTGAATCATGTGAACCTCTGAAAGAGGGCTTTTGTGCTTCAAAGAGTTCTGCTGAGAACATAAAAACCTTTACAAGAGTCTGACTGGAATGAATTTGGCAGAGGGGGCTATCAGCATGTGGCCGTCAATAATGACTGCAGGACTACTTCAGATAAGGTGAAAATGTTTTTATGGGACATTATGGTTTGGTGCTAACTGGGGGTGGGTGGAATGAAGAGATTGAGAGAACTTTTCCAGCGTTTTGTGCACAGATGATGACTGCCCTCTAGTGGTCTACCCAAGGATGTCTATATTTTTCAGAACATACCACAACATGGCGATGAGCGGGGATGATCTGCTCGAATGCAATGGGAGTTCATTAGCCCTCACTATGATTGACCTGTAAAGGTGCATGGTGCAGAATAAAACAATAACATCATTTTAAAACCTCAGTCCCATTCTTTTGGCCTGCCTTACTCAGATGGGGGTTCTGTTGTCCTGGAACATGGACCACAAGCCCTCAATGTTCTAAAGAATTCCAAAAGCTGCAATGAGAACAAGTAAAGAATGAACGAGGAATTATGAATTTTCGAAGCCAGTCTGGGATCACAGTCCTCACAATGGTTTGGTTACCTCATTTCCTTCACTGGCCTTGCACATGGAGTCTGATCTTCTCAGCTGTGATTTGATCCACTTTAATAGGCTTTTCAGAAAGTGCTCACAGGCCAGTAGTGAACACCAGCTCCTAGGCCAGTTTTCTCATTAAACCAATCCTTGGATTATTCTGGATTCTTAGGAACATTACATTAGGCCCGAGGTAGATTAACGAGAACAAAAAGGAGACATTTAAGCTGTAGTGGTAGCATGTCTGAAATTGCTTTTGGTCTATGTGTTTGGGTTTTATATTATAGTGTCGACGATTGGGACCTCATTTACCAAAAGCCTGCTGCGACTCATCCGCAGTTTCACAAGGCCGCGTGTGGGAAACGAAACCGTGGTCTAGTGCTGCCACGATTATTCGACGTAATCGAATATGAAAATGGATCGACGACAATTTTTTTTGGTCGTATAATCGGCTATTTCTTTTTGGTCTCAAACGACTCCTCCAGAAAGCTTTTGCTTGTCTGAGTTCACGTAATTCCCTTCCCCACCACTAGTATTTGCTGTGCTCACCCTGCAGGCTACGCTCTCTCTTCCCATGTTTTGAGCATGGTAGGAGGTGCAA
>JBBPDH010000031.1:2243286-2255615 GCA_037974565.1 Clupeocharax schoutedeni
ACGATAGAGGTGATATTTTATGTTTTGGCCCTTGAATTTTGTTCAAAAGAGAATTGCAACCGCTTGATTTTTAAAAATTAGTATCTTAGATTAATCGAGTAATCGAAAAATTAGTCGAAAGATTAATCGTTAGAAAATTAGTCGTTAGTGGCAGCACTACCGTGGTCAGCTGCAGCTGCTCGTTACAACTTTAAGTAATGTTCAAATGATAGTGATGGCATAAAGTGTCTAAACCCCATTTTAAATGAAGAAAAATAGTTCAATTACAGATAATTAGTCATTACCCTGACCTCATTTACATCATCTTTGTCATTTTCAGGTATCTCCCCTTTTTTCCCAGCAGGATTCAAGTCATGGCTTTACTGAGCCTTTCAGGGCCTGTGATTCTTCTGACTCCATGAAAGCCCAAGTCTAGACTAAAAAGAATTTTAGAGCTGTGACTACTCACGGTAATACTGGGTTGATACTGTTATCTGATAATATTTCATTTACATACATCAGTGAGTCAGACCATGTCTAATATTGAATAGGTCCGCCTTGTGCTGTCAAAACAGCTCTGATCTGCAAGGCATGGACTCCACAAGACCTCAGAAAGTGTGCTGTGGTAAGACTTTAGCAGCAGGTATTTTAATTGAGATCTGGGGAATTTTGTTGCTGGGTCAACACCTTTTTTTCATGTTCCTCAAAACATTAACAATATTTGCAGTGAGGCATGGTATGTGTCTGCAAGAGGCCACTCTAATTAGGAAATAATGTTGCCATGAATGGTACAGGTCGAAAGTAATCTGCACACAAAGGCCACAGAGGCTTCCTAGTAGAACACCTGTAGCACCACATTGTCTTCACTGGTTTGCCTTTTCCCCCTCAGTGCATCCTGGTACCATCTCTTCCCAAGATAACGTCAGAGTAGGGCACCTTCTTCCACTGATCGACAGTCCAGTTCTGATGCTTTTTGGTGATGGACAGAGAACAGCATGGACACTCTGACTAGTCTATGGCTGTGCAGCTCCACACACAGCCAGCAGTGATGCACTGTGTTCTAGCACCTTTCTGATTTGCGCTACAAAACCTCATGTGGGATCAACTCAGACCGGCTAGCCTTCCCTTCCCAACCGCATTACTGAACCTTTTGTACCCATAACCCTGTTGCTGCCTCACCAATTGTCCATCTTTGGACAACTTTTAGCAGGTACTAACCACCACAGGACCTGCCATTTTGGAAATCCTGACTGAGCCGTAATAATTTTGTCCATGGCAAAGTCACTCAGATCCTTGTTCAGTTTTCCTGCTTCCAAATCGCTATTATATTCCACGCCTCCACCGGTGCCACTGCCACAATGTAATACCACTAGAAGTAGTGTACCTACCACTGCATTTATAAAATATAGAAATTGCAAATAAATCCACCTCAATTTGTATTAGACACATTCTAGTGGGTTACAAATACAATATATATTAAACACCCCAATCTAAAAACAGTAGGCCAGCGTTTTCTAAACATTGTGCTCTTTTGGAGGTGATCAACCCTGTTTGTATTGAGCCACCCTACCGTAAAGACATGATGGATGCACTGCTGCAGAGATGGTAACCATTCAGGTTCTTCCATCTCATCAGGTGTGGTAGCCTTCTTGCCTAGCTTAGCCAGACAGGCAGGTTTAAACTTTTTCCATTTCAATGCACTCCTGGAAACATTTGCAGGTATGACATTATTCACAGGTTTATTGAGCAATGTTTCAGTTTTGTTATGGTTAATTTAGCCAGCAATGAAACCTTATTATCAGAATCATATCCTACATAAAGGAAGTGTGATGTGATCAAACTTGAAGGTCATGGTGAAAATCCTAATGACTGATGGCAAAATATGTAAATTAAAGCAGTTGAGGAAAGCAAAAATTTCAAAGCCAGTGTATGTTCCATTTCAGCATGAATCTTCACATTAGACTACACATCTTAAAGAAAACCAGCTATGCCACAAAGCAAAAGCGTGAGAGCGGACAAACGTCACATAAAACCAGTCATAACATTGGAATAGTTTAGTGCCTTTTTTTATTAGAGATAAGGAGACGATACAAAACATCCACTATCCAATATCTTTCAAAGCTCTGTACACAGGCTGTTCCAATACATCGCTCCCCATCATTCCTTTATTCAATCCAATTGATCAGCAGACATCTGAGGTACCAGATCCAGAATTTGTACACATGTGAGGAATGTGTTAAATTCAAGTGCCATGGTGTGGAATCAGACTTGGAAATGTTTGCAAATAAGAGCTGGAATCATTAAAAACATTAGAATTTTCCAAACAAGATAAACAGAAGGGGACTGTTCCCAAAACCGTCTTGCTGACACATCTTGTGCAGTCAGTCACGGAGCAAATTGTTTTGTATTAAATCTACTCTACGCTAGAGCTGCACAATTAATCGAATTTTAATCACGATCACGATTTTGTCTGCCACGATTAAATTAAGATGATCGTAGGCGATTTTAATAGCAGCTCTGCTGCACATCAAATTCTCAACCAACCACCAGGGGGCAATCGAGAGATTAGGCCTTCAGTAAGCTGCCTAAAAGCGCATGAGTGAGTGCGTGTCTGTGTGCGTGCGTGCCTGCGTGTGAAAAAGTGTGTGTGTGTGTGTGCACGCGTGTGTGAGAGAGAATGCATGCGTGTGCGTGTGTGTAGTGTTGCTTTCGTCAACGAAAATTATGACTAAACATCGTCGTTTGGCCTTAGAGTGGAACGGCGTTACAGTCCCAATACGTCCATTGAGAGGCACTGTGAATTAATATAAGTAGCGTGGACAAAATTATTGGGACGCAGGGCCAATATAGTGCCAGGGAGAGAGAAATGGCAGGCAGACACAGACACACACACAGTCTCTCTCGCTCGCTCACACAAAGCATTCTGATAAGCAGCCTTTCCCATCTCCAAGCAATAAAAGCTGATCCTAAATTGTTCTGATTTGGTTGTTGACTCTATTTGTTCAGGAATAAAAAAATGTTTAGGGAAGTTCAGGTCGACACACAGAGGGTGAAGACTTTTACAAATGTGGATATTATGGCAACACACACGCTTTCATTTTATTCACACTTTTTAGTGATCTGATGTTATTTTATTTAAATGTATGGATATGTACTACTAAGTTCTAACATGTTCGGTTGGCAAAAAAATTCAAATCAGTGTTTTTCGTGTCTGGAATGGATGGATAGTATTCTTGAGTTTCTAAGGTAACAATAATATAATAAATATAACTGTTTGAATTGTGACATAGGTTTGACTAAAAGAACATTTAGATTCGGTCTGTTTTACTCGGTGCTTATACTATATTGACTGGGTTAAATAGAATTGCCTCACTAAAAAGGAGACAAAAATTAACTTATTGACAAACTAGACTTAAATGTCATCAGTTTGGCATGTGTGTGAGTGTGTGTGTATCTTTGGTAAATTTTATTTTTTTTAATTTGAGGATTAATTTTGGATTACAGTTTGTTTAAAATAGAAAGTGACAAGTGTGTTTTACCTAAAATAATGAATTGCGATTAATAATCGTGATTTCAATATTGATCAAATATTATCGTGATTATCATTTTGGCCATAATCGTGCAGCCCTACTCTATGCACACATTTAGAAAACTTAAGTAGAATTTTGGCAAAAAAAACAAAACAAAACAAAAAACAGTATTCTGCAGATTGTAACAATTGTAATGGTTGCTGTTCTGTCTCAGACTTTCCCCTTCAACAATCTAGTGGAACCCAGAAAGAACAAAAACCAGTCAGCACACATTTACAGTTATATTTTGTTTTTAATCATCATCCTTCAATTTTATTTGTTTTTAAGATCTTTTTCCTTTTGTGTTTTGTTCTTTTTATGTGTGAACTGGAATGACAGCCTACTTTTTTGTGGAGTTTGGAAACTGTCACTTTCAACCAACCCACCCCACCCACAACAACCCACCCTCCAGCCCAGCGAACAATCTTGCTAAGCCCCCTGCCCTACCAATGGTGGAATGAACAGCTATACCCCTCAAAAGCGTTGGCCTCAATCATTCAGAGGCTTCCCTTCGAGACTGACCACTGATGATCCGCCAAGCTTCTCAGCAAGGGTCTTTCGGTCTTTGATATCTTCCAAACCGTTCACTTGCCACTCGTGCTTGATACCTACACAACAAGAGTTCACACTCAATTTTGTGATGAGTACACTTCCTTTAAAAAAATACAACAAATTTAACATTAAATGCATGAAAAAAAATCCATGATTCTTACCTGTGAACTTCTTCTTGATGGCATCCTTGGAGCTAGCATAGATCATCTTGCTCTTCAGTGGAGCGTTTTCTGGAGCCCTGACAGCAAAAACACACAAGTCAACTCATCTAAAACATCTGTTGTACTCTCCTCTAGTGCAGAAAGTCACTCTGAGCATCCCTTACCAGAAGATGAAAACCAGATCTTCCTTTTTGGTTTCATTTGTCTCATATGTGGCATCATACAGGGCATAACGGCAGTCATCAGCAGGGAGCATCTTGACAAACTTGAGGTAAGGATCTCCTTCATCACCCTGCAGGATCTCACGGCCCTCCTCCATGATGATTTTCTTCTTATCGTCACTCAGGCAGAAAAGGACAGCCTTCTTCCTCTTCCTCCTCTCCTCTTCATTGGCCTGCGCCTTGCGCACCTTCATCTCATTGAAGATCGTAAGAACATTCTCTTCCACTGTAACTCCGGAGGCCTGCAAACACATTCACATCGTATTACTGTGACACCTGCCAAACCGTCTGCTGTGAAAAAGGAAGTAAATGAGCCTGTGTGTATGGTTAAACTAGGGTTAAATCAATATGGCAGCCAGAGGCCAACAGAAAATCTTACTGATATGATCTATGACGAATACACAAAGTGATTTATAACTACCCAGCTGGCAAACTTTGCAACGTAAAATACTACCACAAACATAAGGCCCACCGAGACTTTAACCTGCATGAACAGGAGCTATAAAAGCAGTCATGTGAAGAGGGGTAAATAAATGAAAAGGACTCGGAATTAAATACACTACTAATTACACTCACTAAAAATCACATTAACAAGATGCTTAGCGTGAGAGGCATGACTGCCTTTGAAGTATAACTCACATGACACTTCAACTTAAAATGTATGCCACTGCACACAAGAATTGAAGAAAGGAACTTCACTTCCTCATATGGCCTGCAACAATCAGCAAGTATACATGGGAGTGTATGGGTGTTCACTATGGATGCAGTACACATTGGCTGTTAAGAGATAAGCTGCTGTGTTTAAGGTGTGTCTTACCACGCAAGACAGGCAAGCTTAACATTTCACCATGAAAGTTTGAGAACAAAGCACTACCATATTAGCTGTGGGCAGACTGAAAAGAAAGGAGGGGCTAGCACTACAGCTCCTGAGTGCCGGCAAACCAGACACACAATGGCACTACTGTCAAAATCAAAACGGCCTGAGTCACATCAGCTCCATAAACCTATTCAGGTCTTCTGATTTCCATTACAACGCCCAGCAGCAGCAACTCTGAACAGATTCAAACATAAATGAACGGTCCTGCCCTGTTGTCTCCACTGCAAATTCTACGACTATTCATCCCTCCTGAGCTCAAACCCCTGAGACAACCAACAAGTAACCTGACTCTACATGCTAGTGTCAGTTCAGCCACTGAATAACCATTGTATCATATTAGAACTCATTGTGAAAAAGAGACTCAAGAAGCACTAGCCATCGAGAGCAAGCTTGGTTTCTGAAAGGCCACTTCAAATAAGTTTGTGTATGCAAGGGGTGGAGGATTTGCTCAGAGCTGTGAAAGACAGGGGACAAGTTTAGACTTAACTAAACAGTCCAACAGAGACATGAAATGCCTTAGAATAGAGTTTAGTTCTTTTCATACCAGAACTTTACAATTAGTAAATATGTACAACTACAAGTAATTGAGAATAGATAATGCTGAAAAAAGCCAGTCAGCTCCTCTTCCTGTTCATTACAATACCAAAGGCCATCATCAGAAGCCAAGGTTCAGATATTCGACACACCTGAGATTAGAATAGATCAGCTGAATGTGAGCAAAAAGGCCTTGAATAACCAGAGGAATTACGATGTCTGGCCAAAAAGGGGAAAGGAGAAAACACCATGTTTGTTGCTGTAGGGGCTCCTCGCACAGACCGCAAGCAGAAACGGGAGGAAAAACCGAGTCTTCTCAAACCGGAACCGGCATTTCCGTCACGCAACCACCTAAAACTGAGCCGGAAAAGAGAAAATCCTCACCACTAATTGCTTAAGACTTATGCTTTCCTACTTACGGAGGTGACTATAGCGAAAACGGGCCGACTTTGAACCAAGGCCACCGTTTACATGCAGTCTGTCGTTTTTAAAATGGTGAGGAAGTTCAGGCCTTCGCCCATCTGCACTGCAATACAGCACAGCTCACACGGCGCGGACAGGGGATCGAGGGTTTTTCAGTGTGGAAAAGTGAAAGATTCGTTCTTTAAAACGATCTATTATCTGTTCCCTTTGATAATACAACTATTGCAATTGTCAGGGAGGTGGGGGATACTGCTGCGACCAGGAACAACGATGTCGCTGCTAAGAAAACACAGCATTTCCTCTTATTGGACGATCTAACGTATTTATTTGAAACACAAAGGACATTAAGAACCATTTAATTGTATTGATATAAACGTGCCTTTCATGAGCCACAATCTACTTCCAGTTTCGTGAGAGCCTGAAAAACTGAGCTGATCTCAGTGCAGGAGTTAGGGTGGGGCCACGGCCGACGCAGCTCAGCATGTGCTGCTCTCACAAACGCACAAAAGACGGGTTTTCAACACCAGGAACCTTTCGGATGAACCAGAAAGCCCCAGTGAACGCTACATTCACTCAATGACCCATATGTGGGAGACGAAACAGTTATTTCTGCAGGATGCTCCGGATGGCCATGTTGAAACAAAGAACGGAGCCTGTTAGCTCGTTAGCGTTAGCATGAGCTCCATCCACCGGCCCCGAGAAAACACACAAACCAAACCGGCCAGCCACCACTCATTCCACATCCACTCAGAATTGTGTTTGAAATGTGAGGCCTACACCTATCACTCCACGAAAGATGAAAATAAACATTTCCACACCCAGAAAATGCGAGGTTGGCCTTTTCTCGGGCCTGAAGTTGCGGAAATAGAGAGAGAGAGTGAGGAAATGGCGCCAGTTGTTTTTGGGGTCGATTCTTTGCCATTTTTCATCGCATCCGAACAAATATCTGAGGGGTTATAATCATATTCGATGTTAGGGAACAGGGCGTTATTTTCGAGCGAAAGGAAAAATGTCTGTACATTCTGTACCGTGAAGCATTTTTTAAAAATATTTAATTTCCTCCGGTTTTATAGTAGCGTTAGCCAGCCAACGTTAGACGGAGAGAGCTAACAGGCTAGGTACTAGCTAAAGGCGTAAATCCGGACAGCTGGAGAGACAATAGGGGGGAAAATAGTAAACTCATGTTCAGCTACTAGAAAACACACATGACCCAGGAATACAGACAGACTCAGAGATAGGTGTGGTGTCGATGTTGCGTGTGGAGAATGGAGAAATGCAGACATACCATGGCTGTGTCTCTGTGGTCGTTGTTTGTCTGGGGGCTCTGACGACTGAGGGAGAACTATGCTGCAGTCCTCGCGCTCTTCTCTCCGCACGGATCCGCCCTTCAGCGCGCCCCGCCACGCCCCGCGCGGTCACATGCTTCGACCGAGCATAACGGGTAATGTAGTGCTTTCTATCGACATCTTGTCCCTCCACGAACCAGTGTGTTGTGGTGACTCAGTCATTAAACACACATGCAATTAAAACAACGTAAGCCCACGACAGACTCTTGAGGTCTCAGGTCGGTCAGTTGGGGAAATCTGAGTAATTATACTAAGTTTTACTCTCGCTGAAACACTGACAATGATCTCTGGCCACTGTGCAAAGCCCGGTACCAGACTGGGAGTGTTATCTACCAAACAGACTGAGTGCACTCGCAACAGAGGCTCTTTCGATAAGATTGGAGGGCAATAACACCTGCAGTGAAATCATGACCCGCTACCAGACAGCTGAAAGGACATGCAATATGCAAGTGGTATTAATTATATCAATAATAACCTGAAGGGGCCCCGAGAAGACAGTCATTTATTAGGGACGAGGAAGAGCACTTCAAAGAGACCTTCTGAAAGACAACGAGGAAATTATTTTTTGCTGACCCACCGAAAGAAGCAAATTCTAACAAGTGAACAAGTGAAATCTCCATTCAGCATCGAGAGACACGGGCCGCACGACTGTAAACCCTGCTGTGTCTGTCTCTGCCCCTTTTTAAGGTTCGCTAAACTCGCTTCCTTATTTGGAAGAGAACGGTGACAGCCGGGAGCGCGCGGCAGCAGCAGCAGCCAATGCGGCGCGCTCCCGTCGCCTCGCGACTCCGATCGCCATATAAGGACACGAGGACGGTTCAGCAGCGCGCGCTGCACGCGGCAGGGGGCGCGCGGACCACCCGGAGCACCAGCACAGAGTGATGGAGGAGGAAAAACCTGTCGTATTTCTAAAAACCCTGACTGTTTAAAACCACCAGCTAATGCCGACTGATTCAGTAAATAAACGCTAACGCACGCAACGCACGTATCAAACAGCTTACAAGTCTGGTAGTTTCCACATTACTCTGCCATAAACAAATCAAGTTACATTTTATTTATCGTCATCCATCCACACACAGTATATAACAAACGTTTCTTACAGTTCCAGGTGCAAGAACAGCACAAAAACAATCCCACGTGAAGGCAAAAAGCACAACAAAGACACTACAAAAAACAACACACATTTAGGGGACAATGAAAAACAGCAGCAGATATATAGAGGTAGTAAATTGCAAAGACGTCATACATGTCCAGTATTCAGAAACAGATAAACTTGAATACCGAATATAACACAGCAGTCACTGTCTGCGTTTATGTAAATGAAGCAACTCTAGCGTCTGACAAGCATGCACGAGGTAATGCTGACACCTAGCGTGCAGAACGTGACCTATATTACTAGATCTTGTAATGCTGAATCTTCACTGCAGTTCTTCAAGGCTGATCAATCACACAATTACAACAAAACACAGGGAGATCACTTTATAGCTTTATTAATGGAATGCTGACAGAAATTGGGTTTATGTATTAAATCCCAACTTATTAGAGCAGTTCAAGGAGAGATCTTTTCACCACAGAATGAATAGCGCACTACAAACAAGCAGAGGCCCCAACTTGAAGCACCAATGAGAAAATCTGTGCAGAAACACATCATGAGGGGAATGGGCCACAGTACTCAGATCCTCATAGTCCATAGTTTTGGCTTTGTATTTGGTCTCTCAGTCACATGTATTCAGTAAAGAAGGTTTTGTTTTCAGCCCTGCTGCTTCTGAGATGCATCTATTCTTCTGAAATATACATTGTCTTCCAAAGCAATCAGTCATTTTTTAGAACTTTCCCTTTGCAACTCCATATTATTCAAAAGAAGCTGAGGAATGTTAATTTAAGGTGCATTTGTGACATTAAAAGGCAAAGACAACCTGGAATGTGCTTTAACAGAACTCTGTCAACTCGGCTTGAACTGATTACAATGAACAATGCAACAGGGAAGCGGAGAAAACCCTCTGGGAATAAAAGAAGTAAATGACCTATACACCTTAATAAATATCAACCCGCATCAGAAGATGATGTGGACCAAGACATGCAGTATTAAGGTTAAAGGTTAAGCCCAAGTTTGAGCGATACTGCCTTTTAGTACATCTATGGCATGCTGTTGATCATCCCTGAGTGATTCAGTTAACTATAATTAGGCAAACCAGAATTCAGCATTATTTATCAAAGCGGTTAGATAATCAGTAATGGCCAAACAACAGCGATATACGTAAAATGAAGGGAAAATAACAACAACCCTTCATCTAACTTTTAATGTAATGATAACCAAGCATTCCCTGACAGGTAAGTTCTCAAAACAGAAGAATCTGAGAACTCAACAAACTCACAACCACAAAGGCGTTTGGACTTGCTGGGAAATAATATAACATGTTTATGATATTACAGAGAGTGGAACAATGAATTCATTTTTAGGGGAAAAATTAAAGTACAGGCAAGACAGACAGATGGAATGTATACATGTTCCCATACTAGGTTCAAGATAATGCTGTGTAAATGCCACATATCATAGTGTGGTTGCATTTTTCTACTATATATATATATATATATATATATATATAAATTCAAGCTAAAGTCTTTATAGTCACATGGCTAGTTGTGTACAAAGAATATCAAGCATATATGTAAATGGAAAAGACATCTGTGGCAAGTGCAAAACAACAATGCTAAAATAGCCAAACTGTGCCATGGAAGTTGTTTGTCAGTCTCACTACAAAGGGCAAGGTCTTTGGTAAGATTAAAACAGGAAACTGTAAACACATCATTTCAGCTCCTTTAAGGAGAATAGCCCTTGTGGCAAACCACACTAATGCCTGGTATGCTGGCAGGTGATTTTGCACTCATGTGTTTGTGCTGATGCTCACATTTTTACACACAAATGCTTTTATAATTAAAAGAAACAATCAGTATATTTTCATAGGCAAACTTCCAAGAATTGACTTCTAACTGAACTACGAATTACTTATGAAAAGACAGTATATCATTAATGTGCTCAGACTGAGTAGATCAAAGATCCTGTTTGCAGGGTCAAACACACTGATTGCACCTTTTAATGAGACATGTTGCATGAAAAGCCAGGTTTATGTGGATAAGTGTGTTATCAATATTTGGTGTCATAAGTGTGCAGTTTGCATCTCATCTGGAAATCTTTGATTTGTCTGAAAAGCTATCTTGTTTTCTTCTCTTGTGTAACCATCTGACCTCTTGTCTTGTTCAACATGCCTGTAGCCTAGAGGAAAGAAACAAAGTTAATGCCCCTATTGTGTTACTAATAATGAAACAGTTTATATTAAATGTTAAGGTCAATAATTAGGAGAGATCTGTTGGAGGAAAATCTGTATTTTACACATACTTGCTCCAGTAACACTCCGGCGGTCTGGTCTATGGCCGAGCCGACACTTCGGTACTGGCCAGAGTAGCGAATGAATGCCCAGGTGAGCATTGCAATCATGGCCAGGCCCAGCATACAATCGCACATGAAGGAAACACTGCCTAGGCCAATGAAGAGCAACACGCCTGAGAGCACATACAGCAGGCAAACCAGGACGAACAGCACCGCTGGGGTGCGGAAAGCACTGAAGACATTCTTTGACTGAAAATTGGGGGGGAAATAAATGAAAAAGTATATAAGTATAGGTAATATCTTTTTTCATGTTCAATTTTCTTTTTCATTTTTTCCATGTCTCTCACCTCATTGTGTTTGCTGAAAGACTCCCACAGCTCTTTCAGCTCTGATTCCAGCTGAGCCTGATAGCGGTTGCAGAATTCCTGCCCACCCATCTTCTTAATATTGGCAAAGTGATGGACAGATTCACGAAAGAAAAAATGATGCTTTTCTTCCAGAGAGTCCGGTGCTACATAGGGCAGCTCTCCACCACAGACCTAGTAGCAAATGGCAGAAAATAATTCTAATCTTTAAAAGTGCTTCTATTAATTAGAAAACAAACTTAACTCACAAAAACGTTTTTTTTTTGTAAATGTAAAATACATAAACATGCTTTTGAACTTATTTGTCGTCTACATTTAAACAAAAACATGGTTTTCAGCCCTGATTTTCTACAGTGCACACTTGACAAACGAAATATGAAAATATTTTATAGTATGATAATGGGTAGTCAAAAGATGTGTGCAGGCCACATACCAACCTTCTCCATATTTTTGTAGTACTGGTCTTTAGCAGATGCAACAGCTGCCAAGTTGTTAGCCTCTGCAGTAGCCTGAATGAGTCAATAGATAATTATATTTAACTTTCCCCACATATTAAGAAGTGGTTGTAAAATAGAGGCAGGTACTGTGAGGTCATTCTTTGAACAATGAACCAGAAGGTAGTTGCAGACTCATCCCTTGATATGTGATCAAAAGGAAAGTGACATTTTAGTATTTTCATAAAAAAGGTTCTCATGCAACTCTGGGTTATTGCTATTATTTCTAATGTTAAGCCTGTTTACATGAATGAGGTCTTTTTTCTGAGACAGAATAACATTATATAACATATACACATATACCGTATTTTTCGGACCATAAGACGCACCAGTTTTTAGAGACGGGAAATGAAGAAAAAAAAGATTCTGATGTCTTAAAACATTTTATGTGCATTAAAACTCCTGTCCTGCCTCAGCTGG
>JBBPDH010000031.1:2265246-2283328 GCA_037974565.1 Clupeocharax schoutedeni
GAGCTACAGAATTATTTC
The DNA here is from genome assembly GCA_037974565.1 of Clupeocharax schoutedeni. NCBI lineage: Eukaryota > Metazoa > Chordata > Actinopteri > Characiformes > Alestidae > Clupeocharax > Clupeocharax schoutedeni. Next base: position 2,265,265 of record JBBPDH010000031.1, read on the forward strand.
CCGCTTCTGGGGATCCTTACAAGTTTTAAACCTCTCGCAGTTCAGCTCTGTCCTTTGTAACATTTCATGCTATTCATTGGACCTGAACTGTTTGAATTTCGATTAAATAAAGCTTGAGACATTGGGGTGTTCTAAAACTTTTGAACGGTAGTGTAAATAGAGGCCTCTCACTGTGTCTGGATGAACACTACATTATTCCTATTTATATTTTATACCATTGTTTATATAATCTGAAGCTATGAATATATTAATGATGTTTTTTTACTCATACAGTGTATTAAGCTACATCTTGATAGAGGTTACAGCATATTCTGTGCTATATATATATCTATTCCAGCAAATATCAAACAACAGGGGCTGGAAATATGCATGTTCAATAATGATTACACTGGTTACAAGGTAGTATTTGCATTGATTTACAGAGTATGAACAGAGGCTTATGCAAACATGCACTTAAATTTGTGTATTAGATTTTAGCTGTGTTCTCTCCATAGTTACAAACTTTATTATACTGACTACAGTGATAGTTAATAAATCTTTAATGTGAGCATTATTGTTAGCATATTTGATGCACTTCTAGGGACAGACCATAGAATTTTAAAAAGATTTTTATTTATTTTTAAGAGCAAACTATATTTTTGACATGTCATTGATGACTGAAGAAAAAATGTTGCACACTGTATAACATTTAAGGGAGTAATAATAATGTTTTAAGAATTTTTGTGTGTGACGGGGTGGTGGACTGGTTGTAAAAAAACTGGTTGTTAACTTCAATCAGTCACTCATTTCATTTTCTGCCTTAAAGCATTACCATCTGTATTGAGACTTTGTGTGGAAATGTTTCTAACTGCTGAGTGTTTCATTTTATATTGCTGACTTCTACTGTTGCACTAATAAAAAAAGAAAGAAAAAAGTTGCTGCTGATTGAGAACAGAAGTACAGTACTGTTAACAGGCCAGAAATGAGCAAGCTGGGGAATGGGGAGGGAGGAAAAGAGGAGTCAATGCTGTTTCCTTTTAGGATGTCCTGACAGAAAGCGAAGAGAAATTCCCTGACTTATAGTCAAAGTAAAACTGACCTGACTCACTAGAAAGCGTTTCTGTTTTTATAGGACCGCTTTTGTGCTGTGGAAATAATTTTAGCGTTATAAAGTGCTATGTTCAGTCTAGTTTGTAGATTCCTGTAGAAGACATGATTAAAAAGTTCATGACATAGTAGATAAATAACCTGGTAATAGAATGGAATAAATAGAAACAGAAAATGGAAAAGACATAGCATGGGAAAAAAAAATATTTACAGGTCCAGAAAGCAAACTGAATAAACCCAATGACCCCGTTTCGTACACAGAGTCTTCTGTTAGCCCTCTAATCGAAAGAGAGGCTCTTGCTCAAAGCTTGGTAAACATATGATTGAGATAGTGAAGAAGGAGTTTGTGTTGAATGAGCCAATGAGTGCATGCACTGATAAAAAGCACCTCTGTACACTCCACTTAAAAGTATTACTGTTCTGACTGTGCTGCTGTGCAAACACCAAGTCAAAAATCTAAAACCACTTTTTTAGGGTCTAAACACAACCTGGCCTGTGAAAGCACACCTCAACCGTGAAGGCATGTAGATGCCTGCGCATCTGCCAGCATGCAAGAAAGACCATCACAAAAGTGGGTGTCTCAGTCAAGTGTATTTTAAAGCTCTCCCACTCACAATGAGCATGGCCCCAAAATTACAGCCAAAAACGAAGCCATCAATCAAAGTTATAAACAGAAACAAAATCCAGTCATTAAAGTAATACTGATTATAATATACCAGTTAAAAAGGATGTCTAAGCCAAAATGTGTATGCATGATGGTCTTGTGGTAGGCAAAAATACAGTAAGTTGAAGAAAATAATCATAGGAATTATACATAGAACAATATCACAAAATTCACAAGCCATTGTATCGTCCACCAGTTGCCAGTGTGTAAACGCAGCATGTAGTCGAATAAAATCCAGTCAAAGCAACAACCAAACACACAAAAAAAAGTTTGGTATAGCAAGTGTGTGTGCAGTTAAATCATAAGGTTGGGTTAATGCAGGAAAGTTCAGCTGAGATCCAGTGCAGGAGGTTCAGTGTAATAAACTACACCAACCGGTACATCATAACATGGAAAAAAGTACACTGTTTCTGGATGTGCAGTTTCAGTGAGGCATTACGAGGCCTCTTAACACAGCCCAACCATAGGCAATCCAATCATTTTAACTTGGGAGGCCTCACTGTGGCCAGCACTCCATGTTTTTTTGCCTCGAGTCACCCTTAAAAATGATTCAGTGCTGTTTGTGCATGATCCCAAACAGATCATTTTATGGCTCTAAGCAGTTTAAAAATGTGAATCTTTTTGAGATTCTTTTCAGCCCTGTCTAGTGCATCATTAAAACATCAGCCCATTTGAAATAGCCTACAAGTCAGTGCACAGTAAAACCTGGTGTGAGTCAGCAGTTTGATTGGTTCTTCCCATTTCAAAAAGCCCACCTCCTTCTAAACTCTCTTATCTTCTATATACAACCCCTGTTTGAAAGCACAGGGAAACATCCCAGTGGTCTCAATACTTACACTTAAATAATGGATGAAATTACAATGTGAGATAGTTAAAGTAAATAATACCTTTAAAGCTTAAAACTATTCCTATTATGTCTGAATGGCAAAGAAATATCATTCACATTTAGAAAGTCAATCTACGTCAGGAGAAAATCAACAACACCCTAAAGAGAAAGAGAAAAGAACAAGAAAAAACAAAGAAAAGAATGGTGCCTAATAGTCACCGTCAATGTCAGAATTAATAAACACTTTCACATCTGTCCAGCTGAAGCAGTCGAGATGTAGGCCTTATAACAACAAAAACTGCAAAACTGCCTTGCTCCTCTGGGTTTGCCCACATCAGTTTCCTTCAGGTTGTTCTCTGAGAGGCAGAAAAAGTGCAATGGCTCTTCAGTCGTCCGGCGAGCACACCAGGTGAAGCTGGTCCGGACTGCCTACACTTCCAGTGCTCGAGCTGCCATCACCCAGGTCCCGGGCCACCATGCATGGCAGGTTGAGCTCTGTTGACCCGCCTGGACTTGAATCACTCCTGCTCACACACTCCTCCTCCAGCACCAGGCACAGCTCCTTCAGATCCAAGTTCTCCTTCACTAGGCCATCCTGCATGCGTTCCAGGTCGGCCAGCTTCTTCAGGTAGCCGCCCAGGTCCTCCCGCATCACCTTGGCAGCGTGGTGGCCGAAAAGCTGCCACTCTCTGGCCAGCTTCTTCACCTTCAGCCGGTCGTCGTCCAGAAAGCAGCACAGATCCCGCAGCTCTTGGTTCTCTTCTTGAAGCCTCTGGTTGATGGCTTTGAGCTCCCTGATTTCAAGCAGATGTCCCTGAAGCTGTTTGTTCACTTCTTTGATGAGGCGACCACGCTGTATGAGTGCTGACATCTTCTCCGACTCCTCTTTCCGCAGCCGATTTACAAGCTCCTCTTTAGAGAAAGCCAACAAATCCTCATCAGACATCTTGGCTAACTCTCGGTTCGGGATTTCACTGTCGCTCCCCATCTTGCCTAAACTTTCAAGTGGTCTCCTGAAAGACAGAGTACAGATTGGGCTGTCCTTTTACAAAAATAATACTGTTGAAATCTGTAAACCAGTAGAGTATCTTGCATATTAGGTCGCAGAGCAGTTGACCAGGAACTTCTCAGCTATCACATTGAAGAGGCACATTTAATGTCAGTCAGGCTCCTCCAACGTGGATCTCTCTCATCACACTGAGCTTCCAGGCCTTCAAGATAGGGTGCATATCCCTTAAGTCCCACGTCCTCGTTGCCTACAGGGTTACAAAATCCCCGTGGAGCATCCTCAACCTCATTTAAGCCTGCTGTAGCCCTGAATGAAACCTCAAGCTCTCTGTAGCTGGAGTCAGATGATTTGTTTACAATGCAGCGGTTTAGGGACTAGCCTGTATTAGCATCGTGTCTCTGGCTGTTACAGGCTGACTGCTGTGGAGGCCATGGAGGCAGTGCTGGTACACGGCTTTACTCAGCTGTCTTACGTGGTCCTGAGAGGTCGACTGGAGAAAGCAGAGGTTTAGATTAAAAGGTGAATATGCATCCGTTATCTTCATAAACGGTGCTGGTTAGGAATAACAATGTCCGCCTCTCTCTCTCCTCACACACATCCGTCTCTCCCCGCCCTGCCTCTCCTCCTCATTCCACTGCTCTATGGGGAAATGTGCTAGCACAGAAAAACGTCCTTCCCACGTTTCTCGGGCGAAGAAAACATCCGAGAGCAGATATCTCACCGAAGTGTGCAGAATAAATGCAGAGAATAAGGAAAAAGAAAAAAATCTACGCGTGGAGCAGCCTCGTGGAGCTCAGCTGCAGACTGCAGATCATCTACATGTAAAAAAAGGTGGAGTCTGATTATCCGCTGGTGTTATTAATAGTCAACTGTTTTTTTCATCCGCGATTTTCAAGACGGAGGATTTGCCGTTTTTCTTAATGGATGAATTGCCTTTTCTTCAAACGCGACCATGATAGTGGAAGACGTCTCTCTCTCTCTCTGTCTTTCTCTCTCTTTCTCTCTCTCTCTCTCTCTCTCTCTCTCGCTCTCTCCTCCCCCGCCCCTTCTCAGCCTTCCTTCCCTTTGGTTTTCCCTTACCGTAAGAATCTGTGTTGCGGCAGCTTCCCTCAACCCCCCTTTCAGAATGACATCACTCCATGAAAGTCCTGAATTCGAACATCCAAATCTTATCACCTCCAAGGTCATGTCATGTCAGGATGATTAGATAGCTGGAAGTCACAAACATCACTTGCATTTTGTTGAGGTCCTCAGCTGACCCCTGTGAGTGTAGATCCTTCCCACTCTTTTACTAGATCAGTCCATGTGTGTCTGAACAAAGCTCACACACACACACACACACACACTCAAACAATGACGGAAAGAGTTACAATAGCCTTTTCTGTACTTTAATCCATGGTATTTGGCCATATCCTTCCGCCCTGCTCCCCCGCACTATTGTTACCACGAGGCCATAACAATGTGGGGTGTTAAGCAGGGGTGAAAGGGTGGGAGTGGAAACAGGCCACTGAGAGGTGAAATAAAGGGGTGGGGTGAGGAAAGGCATGCCGAACACTGAGGTGTCGGGCAAAAAAAGCTGCTGACAATCTACTCCTCTGCTGTTTTGACAGATTTTGAGTGACGCAGAGAGTTGGGAGGGGAGAGGGATTTGGGATTTGGAGAGGATTTATTTTGATTAATCTGAGTTAGAGGAAAGCGTACTTACTCAACTTGTTATTTAAAAAGTATATTCACACGCTTTAGAATGTACCTCCATCTCAACTGATCTTGCGGAACTGCTCATGTTCATTTGGTACGGACTAGATGTTACAGTCCTAGTGGAAAAAGAAGCCTCAGATGATTTAAGGCCACAGTGTAATTTCACAGTCAGTGACTGCTTGTAAACATTGGACAGATTAAGGAAAGAACTGGAGTCAAAAGGAATGAGAGGCATGGTGAGAAGACAGTGATATAGACACATGGTAATGGATTTGTTATTACTTCCATGTATTGTAGCTTGTAATATTTTCCTAGAACATAAAATGCCTAAACAAATCTACATTAAAATGATTGAGTAGTAGATTTTTACAGAAACTTTATTTAGGCCTGACTAGTCTTTGCTCTGAAACAACACAGTCCTTCAGTGATCCTGTTCCACCTACTTTAAATCATACAAATTGCAAAATATGTATTATCTGTATTGTTGTCTTGTTTTATCATGTATTTCAAGCAATGGTTTCAGCCACAAGTCTAAATTTGGAACCAGGGAAAATAGGGCTCAGTATTAATGTGTATTTTTTTTAAAAATACAGTTGCCAACTTTGACTCACTCCTCAAACAAACATCACTCCCACATTACACAAGGGGCCACTTGCGGTGCAAGGGGAGGAGGGGACAGTGAGGTGAAGCGTTCACTTACCCTTGGTTGAGTTACCCTCAGTAAGGTGTAACTGACCAGTGCAAAGCATCCATAACATATACATAAAAATACAACATTTATTAAATGTAACGGCTTTGACAAGCAAATCAAACGTTATGGGTAGAAAATATCAAGCATTTTATGGTAGCTAGATTCTGAGATTAGATTGGTCCGTGACGAAATTAAGGTTGGGGACCACTGAATTACAGTACAGTCTATACAGGGGTAACATCTGTATTTTACACTCTAGCACTGCATAAGACAGCAGTTCAGTGTAAATGGTACAGTACGGATACGGGTTTACCTTTACATTTTTAAAAGGGAAATGTATAAAACCCAGTTTAAAATAAAATTAAAGGGTTTTTGGAGCCATTTTTTACCACATCATTCGCGGGTGCTCTTGGAATGTAACCTCAGCGAATGTTGAGGATTTACTCTACCGTTCTAGGAGATCATAAAGGTAATGTAAGAGCCTAGTTTGCAAATTGCACTCTGACTTTTAGGGGGACTTGTAAATTCTGTTTGATATCAGAACCACCTAACATTACAATATCATGTTTTGTGTCAAAACGTATTTGAAATGTATTAGAAATGTACAGTTGGAGGGAAAATTTTGGCACTGCTTAGAAGTTTTAACCCTGATTTTTCACTGTATAGGTGATGTGGGTGGGTATCTGCAGATATGCTTGCTATGCTTATATTTACTACTCAGGCACCACACCAAACAAGACAACACAATCTCAGGTCTCTGCTAATCCTTAACATTACATTGTGTCCTGTATCTGTCTGTACACAAACTGTTTGTTCTCTGTGCATGTGTGTAAACTCAATATGGCTTGGCTACATTCATGGTCTAAATGTAAGAAAGTGGATTCTGACTGTAAATGCCACTCCCATGTCTTTTGTTTTTTTCTGTGTACTTGAATGTGTTTTTAGATGCTCTTAAAAGCCATTTGTCTCCATGTAATGGACAGTGGACAGTTCTCCATTCACAGCTGCCTGCGACTTTCACTCATATTTTCTTCTGGCTCCCTTCAGTTCGGGGTTCTAATCATAAGCCAAAATTGCTGTCCTTTCTTTATTTATAATATGAAATGCCTGGAAATCATGACAGTAAAATAAAGTATTGAGCACAATATCTGATTTTTTTTAAAAAGGGTAAGTGTAACAAGGAGTGTCTTGATTGCATATTGATTTGGTCACTATGATGGTCGTCAGATGTTAATGCCAAGATGTCAAGACAGATTCCCTAATGTTCAGTATTACACATTGCCAATGTATTCCTCACAAGTCGAGTCCGCTATAAACAGCAAGCCACACAGAGGTCTACAGATTCCCCTCAGAAATCAAACAATACAATACAGCTGACTACAATATAGAATCGGGCCCTCAGACCAGTGCGGACATTACACAGACATAAATGGAAGCTTAAAATGACTGACACTGAGCAGTGATGTACAACCCGGCATGTACCAGCCATCACACCCAAACAAACAAAAGCCTGAGAAAAGCTCCCTACCTTTCTGCAGATATAAACCTCAGGACAGAAACAAATGAATGTGCACAGAAGAACTGGAAATGGTATTAGTTTATGTTGGAATAGCAGAAGAACAAGAACAGAAAGACATTTGGGGAGTCACAAACTGTTTTGCTTTCATTGTATCAGTACTGCTTACCAACTTGGATTAAGCTGAGAACTTTGAACTGTAGCCAAGTTCTAATGAAAGCCAGGCCATCTGTACATAAATGCCCCTAAACACACCAATATGAATGTTGTGAGGTATGGAGTACATACAAGAATGTCCACCAACTTTAAAGAGGAATGGTACAATAGTCATCCAGGTCAGGGTGCAGGACTACTCAGCAGTAACAGTAAATGTTTGGCTGAAGTCAGTCCTATCCAAGGGGGTCACAACAATTACTGGAAAGCAAAGAATCACACAGTTTTTGCCAGCAAAGACATGTTGCCCACACAGTTTTACTATATGTTTGTACTATATGGTTACAAACATAAAGGATATGGGCAATATGCAGGGATTGAGATAAGTGATACAGAAGCAGGAATGGGCATAAGCGACAAATGCGCACCATTTTTCAGTCTTTGCTGCGCAAATGCATACCTAATTTGAACAATTTCATACTGTATCTCTAAGTACCACCACTCAGGACAGGAAAACCTTAAAAAGAAGAAGAATAATGACTTTTTAAAATATGGTTCCTGTCGATCCACAGAGCCTTGCTTCTACACCAATCAAAATTCAGTCAGATCAGGTCTGATCGAAACGCTTCTGTCCCTGCGTTCATTTGTTGCCCTTGCAAGCAACAAGGACATATGCTGGGAAATTAAAAAGAAAATTATATTCAAAGAAAGGTGTTTTTTTTAGGCCCAAATAGACAGGAAATCACACAAAAAAGAAATTGTAAGACCCTTATTTTCTTCAGTTCTCAGGAGGATATGGGTTTTCTTTAGTGTTCATGACCTAAATGTAGATTTGGTCATGTTTTTGGTTTAGAAAAATATCTACATTGTTAACAAACCTTCCAGCACATCAGTATGCTCATATAGCTTAGCATGTGTTACCCAGCTCTATCATTGTATTACATCCAATTAAACATTCTGTTTTGGCAGGATTTGTGTATTATACTTCGACTGTGAGCAGCAGGAGTTGTTCTGTAGATGGTCTTGAATTGATTTATGAATATGTGTGCTCTAGAAACTAGATGAATGAAGGTCAGCAGGACATGTTTGATGAGGATGTCTGGAGTATAGCTAGTTTGGAGTATAGCAGAGTAATGGGGGGTTTGAAAGAGAGGGTAATGGCTGGATAAAAGCCACAGAAATGATTTGTGACAGGCAGGTACCGAGAGTAAATGGGAAGGTGTACAACACAGTAGTGAGACCAGTTATGTTGCTTGGTTTTGAGACAGCAAGGAGAGACAGGAAGCAGATCTGGAGGTGGCAGAGCTAAAAATGTTAAGATTTTCACTAGGCATGATGAGGTGGATAAGGACAGCTTGAGTTGGATAAGTCGGGAGGAAAAGTCAGTGTTGGTATGGACATATGCTGAAAGGAGACTCTTAGAAAACTGTGAGAAGGACACTTGGAATGGAGCAACCAAGGAAGAAGAGAAGAGAAAGGCCTAGTAGACGGTTTACGGATGGGAAGGACATGCAGGCAGATAGGAAGATGAAGAGGACAGAATGAAATGGAGACAGCTGATCCGCTGTAGCAACTCCTAATCGGGAGCAGTCGGCTAAAGTGTTGCTTATATGTGTAGGGTGAAGCGTAGTAGTGTAAAATGTTAACTGTCCTCAGCATTAAGCGCTATCATCCAATAGCATCAGAGGTATGACTGCTAAGGAGAGGGATGCCTGCTTGTGGAGAGCCTGCGATCTACAGATCATACGTCGAACCAATTCAGTAAAAGTATGATGTGAAGATCAGCGTTATTCAAATGTGACGTGAAACGGAGGCGCGTTAGTTTGTTGCCAAGCCGGAAGCGAATAGTCACATTTAACAACAACAACAACAATAGCAGCTGTCGGCGGTGGAGCTTGTTGTTGAGTTTTGTGCGTGTAAGATGAATTTATATTTCACCCTAACGCGTTTAAATGTTATAATACCAATGGACTATTTGCTGGTCATTCGCTAGCCTATTCTATATATTCGGTGCTGCTAGCGGACTGGCAACCGGACTAATGACAGGAACAGTTTTGTGAGAAACGTCTCGATATATGTTTCGGTATCAAACTAACACTTATTCCATTTATTTATTCATCTTGACAAGTAAGTGTACGTTTAATTTCATTTTAGTTCATGTTCGTAGCTCGTTAATAGTTGACAAGCAAAACAAAATATCATGTTCTGTTTCTTACATATTAACAGATCTGAAGCCAAAATGTCAGTGGAGCTTGACGTGTTTGTAGGAAACACCACCATCATGGACAAGGAGGTTTACCAGCTATGGTTAAATGGATACACAGGTAATACACTTTGGAGAAGTTGTAGGATATTTTCTAGGTGGCTGGTGCCCTGGTAGTTATGGGGTTGCCCTTGCCTGCGATCAGAAGGTCATGGGTTCAAATCCTAGGACTGCTTGTGGCACCACTGAAGTACCCTTGAGTAATGTACCGTCCTCACACACTGCTCCCTAGGCAGTGTTGCTCCCGGGTTACAGCTTCACTTGCTGAATGGATGAAATGCAGAGACAGAATTTCATACTGTTCACACTATGTGCTGTGGTGTGTTCACACGTGAATATGAGGGACCACTTTACTTTTAGTGCTTCAATATATTTGAGATAAATTTTGCAATTGCAATATGGTAAAGTAAATGGTAAAGTAAATATAGTCACGTGTCAACACAACAGCTTTTACAGTGTGGAATTCTTTCTCTCTATTTAACCCATTTACCAAGTGAAGTAGGGGGTTGACAGTTAATTTTCCATCAATCATACATTTGGAGTGTCGATAGATAAGTGTGGAACTATGGTTTGGCCCTTTAGTTAATGATGCTGTGAAAGTACGCATAGAAGGAGGTGTGATGGAGGAGTGTGAAGCAAGTGCTGAAGTCTTGCTCAGCGATACAATGGACCAATTCCGAACCTTCCAGATGTGTGAGAGGCTTCTGCAAAATCCAGCCAAATTAGCAAATCAGCTTCTCTTCCAGATCCCACCTGATCGACAAGCAATGCTGATTGAGAGGTAGTCAATGCACATTCTCCTTCCTATTTTAACAAACTGTTTATGTAATCATTTACGTCGTGACCATCAAATAACATCTTTACCTTCTCTTTGGTCTTTTTCATGTGACCAGATATTATGCTTTTGATGACGCCTTTGTTCGTGAAGTCCTTGGAAAGAAACTCTCTAAAGGGACGAAAAAAGATCTAGATGATGTTAGTGCGAAGACAGGCGTTACACTGAAAAGTTGCAGACGACAAGTGCGTGAAAAAGTAAAATGTAAATTAGAAACTTTAAAGCAGGTTTGACAGTTCTTAGTGAGGTCTGACCTTGTGTTTCTCACATAGTTTGACAACTTCAAGCGAGTTTTCAAAGTAGTGGAAGAGCTGAAGGGCCCCCTGGTGGAAAACATAAAGCAACACTTTCTGCTTCCTGACCAACTGGCGAGGTAAGAGAGCAACTGGCGAGGAAAACTGTTTCTAAACATTCAATGAAAGTTAGTTATTTTAATGCTATACAAGCATTGGAGGCAGTCCAGAAGTTTGTAGTAACCTGCTACTTTTACTCAGCTACATGTGCTCAAGTAAAACAGTATATGCAACATATACTAATACATACTGTCCTGAGCACTTTCAAATGAGGGATGGTTGACTTTTTTGTGGTAAAAAAATGAATTTTAGACATTAACATTTAATCAGCCATTCTTTTCATGTTTTTTTATCTTATGTTGCTGACATCTGTACTGCTTTGAGATTAGTCATGCATCTGACATTAAAGGTGTTGCATTTTATTTGAGACCAAAAGAGCATTAAAAAGAGAAGATTGGAGCATAACTACTATAGTTTCTTGTGGTGGTCCTGGACATCCTAGCAAGGAAGTTCCACCATTGTGTTAGCTCTGTTAGTTACACAGTGCTTAAGTAGGGTTTTTGATCTGTTACTGTACTTCTGATATGGTTAGCTCACAGTCCCCTTTACACTACAGGTAATTTCCAAGAAGATGTCATAGGAATAATACAACAATCAAAATGTTTTTGGATTAACTAATTTATTTATTAAAAAACTATGGTATGATATTCTTGAAATTCATGACTCTGTACTTCACCATAGTCACAGATTCTTCCGTTTCCTTCCAGCCTCTTCAACTTTTTCCTCTATAAACCCCAGCATTTTTTTTTTCAGGGATTATGCCGCCATAGTGTTCTTTGCCAATAATCGGTTTGAGACTGGGAAGAAGAAGCTTCAGTATCTCACCTTCCAGGACTTTGCCTTTTGTGCTGGGCAGCTTATCAATAATTGGACTGTTGGTGCTGTGGGTAAGGAAAAAAGTGTGTGTGTGTATTCAACTTAATTTACAGAACAGTAATTTAAAGAAAACAAACCTCTTCATCATTCTTGTTGACATACTTCTAGTAGTGTTTTGCCATCCATCTGGTCTCATTGCGAGAGGAGAGGGTTGATTACAGCAGTGTTTTTATACTTTTCCTCATTGAATAAGATAAGTGATTCAGGTGATCAGTAATCAGTACCTCATAAAGAAGAATGAGGTGCTTGTGATTGTAGGCATACTCAGAGATGCTGATTGAAAAATACATTGCAGTGATCTCTTATTTTTTTCCGGAGTTGTAGATATAATACAAAATGTAAACGTTGCTGATCAGTTATCTAAAATCCGACCCTTAAAACTAAATGAGTACATTCAGGCAAAAGAATATAGTCTCACTGCCATTGCCTTTTGCTTTAATGATTTTTAAGCAAGCTGTGGAATGAACAAATTCTGTATATTTCTCTTTCTTTCGACTTCTGTTATCTGACTACGTAAGATAACATGGTGGAAGACATGGATGTGGATCTAGACAAAGAATTTCTTCAGGACCTTAAAGATCTCAAAATTTTAATCACAGACAAGGATCTTTTGGACCAGCACAAAAGGTATGAATTCACAGCAGGGTGTGAATTTGTTTGGGGGATGGGTATCATTCCAAAGCAGTCAGAATCTTGCATTTTGACTCCCCTTAATATCTGAGTAATGAAATAACTGAGTAATGAGTAAACAATTTCCTATTTGCTCAGTCTAGTATGCGTCGCTCTGCGAGGAAAGACCAAAGTCTTTAATGAGATGGAAACTAATTTTAAGGTGAGATTCTCATACTATTGTGAATGTTTAATGTCACAAGATAGTGGATTTAAATTTATTAATAGATATTACAATTGAAACATTATTATCAAAGTAGTGAGTATTAGGACACTCTCCTAAGGGCACTCTTGTGATGAACTAAAAGGTGTAAAATGGACTTTGAGAACTTAATCTGAACTCCTTATCTTCCTGGGTAGAATCTCTCTCGAGGCCTTGTTAATATTGCTGCCAAATTGACAAACACAAAGGATGTCCGCGATTTCTTCATCGATCTTGTAGAAAAGGTGTGTATAAAGAACTTGTGAAATCTCTGTGTTTGTAAATCACACGTAAAGGTGCCTCAAGTTCTTACTTCGTCCGCCTTACAGTTTATTGAGCCTTGCAAGTCAGACAAATGGACAGCCACAGATGTTAACCTCTACCTGACCCACTACACAAACTCAGCACACATACTGGATACTTTCAAGTAAGTTCATTGCATTTGGATTTGAAGTGTCTCACTTATTTCATGGAATATGTGCTTTTCTCTGATGTGGGGAGATCTGTTGTACTACCAGTGGGGGTCACTGTGTCTCATATTTTGCAGTGAATGTAGTTGCCTTGTTTCCTGCCTAGTCATTTATACGCTCAAACCGCTGTGGAATGCGGATTTCTGTTTACACAACTTAAATCATAACATGTTCCGATATAGTAAGCAATGATGCGTTCACCCCAAACCATAACTTCGCATTAAAGGTTACATGCGTGATTATACTGCTTTAAATAAATGAGTCAAAATGTTCTTCTGTTTATTACTCCATACCTCCTCTATGACAATTACTATGCCTGTCTGCTTGTCTTTCTCTTTTTCAGGCACCAGACTGTCTGGACTAGGTATATGGGAGTTATCAAAAGCTGCATCCTCAGAATGTATCACGAGTGAGGAATAGCATTTTTCCATTCCTTTTCTCTTTTCCTTTAATCAGAACTGCTTTGTTCGACTGGATTCAGCCCAGCCTGCTCACCTTTTGGCCCTATCTTTATTCAGATCTCCTGTTTATCATTTTCCTCCTTTAATCCTTACTCAAATATCTCCCTCCAACAGCTGGCCATCTCCCGGCCTCCCTCCCCCATTCCCCTCTCTCCTCAGTTTATTCTTTCACCTTTTGGCCACTGTCAATCACAGGATGACTTGTAAATAAACAGAGCATGCTTTCTACAGATACAATCTATGTTGTGTTCTCATTGACTTGACTGTAAATGGTCCTGGAAATGTAATTGGTCACAACAGCTCTGAAGATGGACATGTTTTTTGAAGTTTATTTTAGAACAAGACACATTCAAATCACAGAGACTGTTGGAAATTAATAAATGTAATGCAAAATGTAATGCACTGGACTCTTTGTATGTTTTAAATTATGTTCGACTTGAAATGTTTATTTAAAACAATATGGCCTAATTTAACATTCCAGTATTTTTTTTTTGGGCTGTTATGTTTAACCACGCTATCTAGAATAGATTAAATAAAGACTGCCACACTAGAGCAGCTTGTGACTTATTGTGTGAGCCTAAAACAAATGTATGGTCCACACTGGATGATAAACCATGTGACCTGCCATTTGAACAGTTGAACCAATAAGTATGGGTGTCAGTCCTGGTGTGTTTGTGAATCTGTGTGTGGCCACTTGGGTTCCCTAACAGTAGGGGGGCACAATTTGGCACCACTTTTTGGGAGGTACAGAAGGTCTGTGGGTGTTCTGAAAATTAGACTGGTCACAGGCCTCTGACACAAGCTATTAAATGCCATTCACAAGCTATTCTTTCTCAATTTGAAAGTGTCTTCTGAATGGTAACACTTCTAACACAGGTTAAATGTATTATCAAGGCACTTCAAATTATACTTACGCTTATCTATTTTCCATAAAGGAGGGCAATGTTCTTGTAAGGCAATAATATTAAAATACATGCTAAGGTTTAGAAGGTCTACGAGAAAAGCCTGGATTGTTAATGTGTTGCTACTCTGAAGAAGGAAATTACTTCAGTGCGTGTGCTAGCACTGAATGAATGCACTATGGTGGAGTTAATGAAATAAAGTTGTAATCAGTGTCACTCTTTACACCGCCTCACATCTAAACATTTCTGTCTTTATATCATCCAGTGAGGACCTCCAGTTTAAATATTTGGACAGGGGAAAAAAGAACAACTTTTCCAAGCAGACATGTGTCTTTACCTCCTGCTTTAGCTCTCTCTCTTTCTCCCCCCCCCCCCCCTCTCTCTCTCATTCCCTCTCTTACTAATTTTTGTCCGCATTCCACCAGCTTCTCTCCCAAGATATAAATATCTGGCTGTGGACCAAAGCAAAAAAAGATGGGTGAGATGAAGGGTGAACTGAGGTGGGAGGAGAACAAAAACCGGAGAGAAAGTTGTGAGCCGGGGGGGGGGCGAGTTTAAATGAAACCAGGTGCATTACAGCCCTTTGTGTGTAAGCGTGTGTGTGTGTTTGTGTGTGTGCGTGTGTGTGTGTACACGAGGTCTGCTGGTGGTGGTGAGTAAGGGGCGGCTGGTTGGGTGTATGTGTGTGTGTAAGAGACTGAATCTATGCACTGTTCTGTTGGCAAACGGGACAGTTTTGGAATTTTGGAATTTGGGCCACAGACCAGGAATTTTCATCCTGGGGGGTGAGGAGAGGGGGTTGTGGGGGGTGTCTGGGGGCGGGAGGACGGCAGTGCAGGGGGCCTAGAGGGGGGGTCAGAATGGGCTGTCCCTCTCTTCCGTCTCGCCCTCCTCTAACTACATTCATACTCCAGCTGTCCGTCTCCACACTCCACTCACTCAGGCTGAAGAGGCAGAGCGAAAAGGAAGAAGAAGAAGGGGCTACTTCACTAAGAGAGAGAGAAAGAAACCACCGGAAGAGAAGTGGACTGTAAAGGAAGAGAGAAGGAGACAGACACTCCAGAGGAATCCAAATCCACAAGAGGAAAAAGAAAAAGTATCTAAGAGGTGTCTTGTGAGTATAGCATGTTTCAGATTTCACATTAATTAAACAATAAAATGTTCATTATTACACTCTAACTCCAATATACCAATGTTGAGTGTGAGAATAAGGGCACATCAGCCCCAGAGCAACTAAATGAAGTGTAAGGAAGAGACAGTGGGACATGGAGAGTGTGTATGTAGGAGAGAGACAGACAGACAGACAGACTAAAGACAATTTTTCTTCACCGAATTATTCCCAGGCTCTTTGAAGGGCTCTGTACGTCACGCCTGCTTTATTGCTCCCCTCCAAACATACACAGCCTCAGCGCCCTGGTGCTACTTTACTCCGGCCACAAAGCGCTTGAATGACCCAGAATACCCTCACTGTGCAACCCTCATGCAATACCATCTCTTACAGTCAGTCACCCTCGAGAGAACTCAGGCATTCGTGACTTTATTACTTCAGTCTCTATTACCCAACCATCAGGATGCTGTCACACTTCAGGCTTCATGTACACTATACTATTGCAAAACTTTCCAGCCTCGCTTCCAGCTACTATTTCACAACTAGTCTAAATGTCACTCATTTCTTCTCTGAACCCCACTAGAACAACTTTGGGCAGCTTTTACAAAAGGACATTTTTTTCAAAATTTAACTATAGGTTCTAGTATGAAGGGCTGTGTATTTGTGTCTGTTTCCTGGTTTCTATTCAGCAGATGATGTAGGAATCCTATGACATCTTTAACACATACAAACGTTGCTCTTTAGGACTATGCAAAAAAAAAAGAAAGAAAATAAAGAAACACAGGTGGCATAAAGAAGAGAAAACACACACAATTAAATGCCCAGAATGACTTCACAGCGGCTTACTATATGAACACAGACCACTTCTATATACTGAACAAAGTTCCATCACTTTTGTTTGTATTTTTTTTATATTACTGAAATGTGGCTCCATTATTTTATATGACCTGGTGCCGATTTAAGCATTCATTCAGTGGCTAAGAAGCATGTCTGTCTATGGGCTCAGCAGGGCATCCTGTACCTTCTGGCTATATGACTTGCATTATTAGCCCCAAATGTGATTATGGTAATATTTAATACTTAATAAATAAGATGTGCATTATAGTGTCATTCGGACAAATCCACACTTTTGTAGCATTACATATTAGTTTCATAGTACTGAATAATGGGCCTAGAGATTAAAACTGAATGTTTTTTTAAATATCCTCATACACATGCATATGTTTATATGAGAAGTCAGGGTCAACTGCCCTCATGTTGCTGAGTGCTGGCGCTCAGTGTGGTAAAACGTAAACACGCCACAATAGTTTACACTGGTCAGTGGGGCTGGGCGCTCCTGCAATGGCAGGACCATTTGCTTTGAGGGGCTGTACAGGTCCAGAGAAGGGATGTTTTGACCACCATGACAGAATGTCAGCTTCATGCCCAACTGAGCACAACCGAACAGAGCACGGAAACATCACACATCGGTGCATCTGTGTTTGTGAGTGGGAAAGAGGTGGGAAGCATTTGTCTCTATATGTGTGTGGTCCACCCACTGTGTGTTCATGAGTGTAGGACTTTATGACCTTTCTGATTGGGGGCTGTATACTCACCAAGTTTAGAGCAGACAATGGGTGAGGGACAAAAATAATGGCAGTGCTGTCATAATGACTGCATATCAAATTAAAACACTGCAAAATGTGAAATTTTAGAAATCCGTGTGTGAACCTTTTCTGTTCAAAATAGTTATTAACAATGTAAACTTGTTTTTTTGCAGAGAGGTTTAAATAAGTAGTAGAAACTGAATATAATTCCATATTCTTTATGAATTCATATAATTGAGAAAAAGTGTAATGGTAAGATTGGAATTAAAATAAATGTAATGTCTGTATTATTTAAAAAACAAAAATCAAATCTTATAATGACTCGGCACAAGAGATTCTGTGTACTCCCCAGGTCTGCGTGGGGTTCCTCCAACCACAAAGACATGCAGGCTAGGATTAGTTCTACTTAGTGCTGCCACTAACGACTATTTTTCTAACGATTAATCTTTCGACAAAATTTTCGATTAGTCGTTTAATCTAAATGACTAATTTTCCAAAAAAATCAAGCGGTTGCAATTCTCATGTGTTCATTTTATTTTGAACAAAATTCAAGAGCCAAAACATAAAATATCACCTCTATCGTGACAAAGTAGCCTAAACATAAATATATTACTATATGAATAAAATAAAGTGCAATTGCAAAATGGGAGAATGTCATCCACTTTTTATAAAATGTATTAAAGTAAAAGTACTATA
>JBBPDH010000031.1:2303608-2314026 GCA_037974565.1 Clupeocharax schoutedeni
CACACACGGACACACACACACACACACACACACACACACACACACACACACACACACACACACACACACACACACACCCATTAAGGAAACCACACTTGATTTTCAGCATCGAAAGATTGGTATTCATCCTCACAAACACACACATACAGACACATCCATACTCCAGATGGCACCGGCAGAGCTGTTAGATCAGCACCTCTTACTGGGGATCATGACAAAGAGGTGTAGTTTCAGAGAGAGAGAGAGAGAGAGAGAGTGTGTGTGTGAGTGTGAGTGTGTGTGAGTGTGAGTGTGAGTGTGTGTGTGTGTGAGGGGGGTGGTGTCCGTGCGGAGGATGCGTGAGGACGGGACATACTCGTGCCATTTCCTGCTGGATCTCCGGCAAACCACACACCCAACCGTGAGCACAGCAGCAGGAGCAAGCCGTGCTGTACCCGCCCAGTGGGTACACGGAGAGGTGGGCAGGAGGAGCGGTGCCAGTGTGCCTCCGCATGCGGAGGAAGCTGTGAGCAGTGAATTGGGTGTAGATTCGGTTTAAAGATGTGCTCAAATGTGTACAGAGTTTTGTGTGTGTGAAGAAGTGTGCGTGTCAGTGTGAGGGAGAGAGAGAGAGAGAAAGAGAGAGAGGGAAAAAAGAGTAAGAGGAAGTCAGAAAGTTTCGGTCAGGCCCTTCCAGACTGTAGGGGTGTGTGTAGGTGGGAGGATGGGAAAGGGCATTAAAGAAAACTTTAAAACTTTAAAACTCTCAACTCATGTAGCTACACTGCAGCAGCAGATAAGATAGGGCTACCAAGTCCATGTTCATTCTTAGTATAAGACTATTCCATGTTCAGAACTCATCTAGAACAGTTCTTGTACCTAATTGTGCTTCTATGGGTGACCCTTACTGAAGCATACTCTGAAAAACGCTGTTCTAACAATACTTTTCAGTTCTCAGCCATAAGTGGCTCACAACATGACGGTTCATGAGAACAATCCCAAACATACACACATGAGACCAAAGTGCAAAAATGCTACAGGTCTAGTACAATTATGTGTTACACTCCCTGAAACAAGTTATAGCACAGCTTCACAACTGGGGTAGGGGCAGGCCTGAGGAGGATCACAGGTTTATTCAAACAAAAGAGGGGTGAATATTAATGTATAAAGACCTGAACGATTCTCTGGGCGTCTACGACTGTAAATCAAAGTCATTATACTCTCCACCAAGATCTGACTTATCTCAGCCTTCAATCACTGCTCAGCAACCATTGCCTCAAGCCTTTGTTATCAGTGTTTGTTACTAGTGTCTCTGTGTTTGAATTTGATGCTAGAGGTCAAATCTACTATGGAGGGCCAAGCAGTGTCTCTGACAGAAGATTTAAGGAATTAAAGCTAAAAAAAAAAGTAACATCCTGTGGAAAGCAAAGATGCCCAGTTTCAAGAGAAGATGCCTGAGCCTCTTTTCTTAATGAGTAAATGTGTCTCAAAGTCAATATACCTGATTTGCACAAAATCAATTACTGCTCTATAATGTAGCTGCTTTAAACTGATCTAAATTGGCAGATTTTTTTTTGAAGAATTACAAGTTTAGAATATTCCACTCACATGACAAAAACCTAACTAGATGCGTATCCTGCTAGTGTCACTGGTTCATGGTTTTGGGACAGAAGTGCCTGGAATGTCTTGATGCAGAGTAGTGCACCAAGCATGCTGAGGCACTTGACAAGTCTTTGTGTCTTGTAATTCATAAACATTCAGAGAAATTTCTCAAATCCATTGTTTGCTGGCCTACACACTTGGACCAGAAAGTCCGGGTTCGATCCCCAAGACCGCCAGGCACAGCTGAGGTACCCTAAGCAAGGTACCGTCCCCACGCACTGCTCCCCAGGCGCCGTGTTCCTGGCTGCCCCCGCTTCACTTGGTGAATGGGTTATATGCAGAGGAAGAATTTCGTGCTGTTCACACTGTGTGCTGTGGTGTGTTCACGTATGACAAATGGTCACTTGCACTTACACTTGATACCAATTTAATCGGATATTAGCTATGATGAAATTCAGAGAAAAATGAAAGTTAAATAAATACACAAGCATGGTGAGCCCCCATCATGGGCAGACGTAAGAGAAAAAAAAGCTGATACGATTACTTGTGGCCTTTAACAGATTCAGCGTTTCTACCCACCAGCAGCTGCCGACCTCAGCTGTAACCTCAATAGTTACTCACAAACAAAGAAACAATTTTGGGGTCGCATTTTGTAGGCTGGCCTGCTCAGCACGAGATGTATATGCTAGGAAAAGCTTAGTATTCTGAGAGAAGTGAATCTTTTTTCCACATATTGTCTTCAGGTGTGTAAGGGTTTACCAGATATAAAACACTATACAGGTAGAGCAGTCCTCCCGCATGGATGAACAGAACAACAGTTTCAGTTCTCATAAACGATAGTTCGAGAAATTTCCCATTATTTCACCGGTAGTTGATCACTTCAGACGTATTTGGTCCCCAGAATTTTTTCTTTTATGATGGGTTAGAAATCTAATAAAGCTACTGTGCTGCTAATTTATATCCCTCAGCTTATTAGGGATTTAAAAGCCTCATAATACATTTGAATGACAATGTATTGTTTTAACATTATGTCATGTCACATTGGAATGCTATTGGAAATGACTAAACAGTGATGGAGTGATTGACTGTGCTAATGTGGTGGCTATACCCCTCCATTACTTGTTAGCAACATTACCCGCATAGTTTCAGTGGAAAGCTAAAGGACCAAACTTTTAGTCATTGAACATCACTGATTGAAAACTTTGTGGCTAATTGCTTCATCACCGTAATATTGAGCGAGATAAAGAAATGTAATACTGCTGACAAGATCCTTTTCTTAGGAGTGTTGAATACTGACCAAACCTATCAATCACCGGCAAAATATCAGCATGTTTACCAGGTTGGTCATAACACTGTTGTGGGAATAAAGGGTGGAAATAACCACTCGGTCTCAATAAAATGCTGTTGCCCTCCACCCACTCATTCAGCTCCACAGTAGGCTTTAACAAAACAAGCACTCCAGAACTGTGACATAAGCAGTGTTAATTACATCACAACAGATATGGGAGATCATAAATATTTCATAATTATGCACGCATGTTGGGGAATGGGGGAGATAACACACCAAAATTAGGAAACAGGAAACTCTGTTTGCTATTTTCAGCTTTGATATATGTGACCTCAAAATTTAAATGGAAGGTAAACCGGGCAATGCGAGTAAATAAAAAAGACTAATGGAGGATTGCAAATAGAGATTCCAAATATAGGGTTCTGTGTGGTTAGTTTATGAGGCAACACGCAAGCCTGTGCAAAGAAAACACCCATTCAAATAGACTATTACAGATCACACAGTGTGCCCCCATTAATGTAACTAATTAGGTCTGCATCTTCATTACCATAGAGTAGTTGGGGGGGGGGGGGAGGCCTGAGAGACACTTCTACAGGGAGAACATGGGGAGACACATGTTGGTCAGCTATAATTGAGCCGTGTGCCGAAGCGAATTGCTTTGACCTCTGACTATGGCTGGGGTGTCTTGATTAAAGCGTTGTCTAAATTACAATGACTTTGACAACAAGAGTCACTCACCTTATTCACCACTGATTGGCTATTGTAAGGAATCTAGCACAGAAGCCAGTGCTTCACAGGGGTCAGAAAGTCACGTTTAACTGGGAAAACCACCTTCAACAGCTTTTCTCTCACATGTATAGCACAGCCCTTGATAAGACACAAAATGCAACTCAAGAGTGCTGCCAAATTGTCTACCGCATTGGTATTGCACAGAAAGGCCACATTATCTAAACGCCCAAGCTTCATATTTAGTGCACTGGTCTCATTATTCTTCAGAGATGGTTTTCCTTTTTTTTAAACCCCCATCACTCCCCTACTTTATTTTTATTCACAGCTTTATACAGACCCATTTTTTCTAATGAGATAGACTTTCTTAACCTGACCCTCGCTGCCAACCTTCTTAATCTTCACATGGATATCGTATATATACATATAAAACCCTCCTTAAATTTCTTCTCTCTGCGTAAATGTGGTTACTATGATACAGCAACATGTTGCTACAGATGAGTGGGCAGGCTAGCAATCAAAGGAGAGATACTCCAATGGGAGGAAACGAATTACAGAGGCAGAATAAGAATCTAGTACTTTTTTTTTAATGGACGCTTTCAGTTTTCTGCTGCAATTCACTGGAATGTTCCAGGGATTCGTTGGATGAATGAGCAGTGGGTGAAGGCAGAGTGATTTGCTCTCACAAATTAAAACCATTTATGTTCAGTGTTCAAGGCCAACACCTCCAGTCCTGTTTGTGTGCTTTCAACCCAGCATGACAAATGACCAAAACTGACCTTCTCTACGTTCAGTTGTCTAGTGTCAATCTTAAAATCCAGGGTTGTGTTGGATTCAATTAAACCTTAAAGCATGGCTCCTATGGCTGAGAGTCCTGAGGAGGCTTTCATAAAAGAATATGTCCCACACAATGGTTGATAAAAAAAGAAAAGCTAATTCATGGCAATTAGCATTAAGCGAATAGTGAACTATCTGGTCCCTATGTTCATTCATTATTGGTTATTTACGTATATGTGGTTGATTTTTTTTCTTGTATGGTACTCAAACCAGAATATGGCAAACAGAAATTGACAGATCAATCAACCGATCAGGTTTTAATCTGGAAGATTAGTCACTTACTGTACATATGAGCAGTATTTTTACCAGCTTTCAGTTGTTGTAAAGCTGAAACAACTGGTGGGCATAGATTACATTTTTTCATCTAGATTAATCTCACTGTAATCTTGGAATTTATCTAGATTAATCTAGATTAAATTTGAATTCTGCCGAAGCCTTTCAGAATATGTGTGCTACCCAAATAATGACTAAAGTAAATAATAATAAAGTAATAAAGTAAATTAAAAATAATAAGTCTAGCTATCATTATTGAATTAAAATGATGTGCTGGCTGTTGAAGCTGCTGTAGGTAGCAGACGGGCATTAGGACCCAGGTGAAGCTACACGGCGCTGCTTGTTAGTGAGTAGCAACCGGAGCCTGTTAAGTAATATTTCTCTGGCAGCAACGTTTGCACTCAGTTCAACAGAGCAATACTATGAGTGTCCATAACTGTTCACTGCTGAACTTTACTTGTTTCCTTAAGTGAAAGGAAAGGTTTGGTGAAAAGTTTTCAGTCCTCTATACACGCTAATTCATTCCTACAGCCCTGGGGGCTAAGCCCCCCTTGTCTTTCCGTCCAGTGCAATTCGGCTAGGTATACATACGTGCTAAAATATCAAGGTGAAAGTCATCGTACATATAGACACAGCTCCCAACCCAACTTTGTGAATAGATTAACGGTGATATTTTTTTTATCGGCAGTCCGATAAGAGTCTCACGTTAAAGCCGATAACGGCCCACAACTATTATAAATACTGAAAGAATCAATGTAGGAACACATAAAATATAGGTTACTGTTACAAGCTTCTGCTATGCACTACACACACAGAATGTCTTTTACAAACTTCAAATGTCCATATTTAATCTAGAACATATTAAAACACAGTCAAAAATCCTAGAATGGGGGTTTGTAAAAATATGCGTTATCATATATTACAATTAGTTTTCTTAGTTGTCTTTATCCCTTTTAAATTCATGGCCCAAACTGAAGGCCTAGTTCTACTAGTCACTAGCTCTAAATGCCACTGACAGTTCCATATATTTATGTATACACAGTGCACAATGACAAAGTGACTGCTAAATGACTAATGACTGCTGAGGAAAAAAAAACATTAAGTCATTTTATTCATAGATACAAAAAATGGAGTGAGAGATGATAGAACATCCTGATGGCAAATGAATGAGTAACATGTGGCAGGGACTGTCACCACGAATGTGTCTGTGTGTGAACATAAGGTGTCAAAGAACCGTTCATTCTGCCGCCAAGCTCCATTCTATGTTGACCAGACTATTTTATCAGCGCGCTGCGAAAACGTTTCATTGGCATCCTTCTGCTCTGTGAACACCCACCGAGAGCAGACAAACTGTTAATGCAGTTTCTTTCTTTTATTCATTCTGTGTGACACCTTACTTTCCTATTTCATGTATCTTGCTCACCCGCCTTTTTATCTTTGACCCAGACTTCTTTTTTCTATGCTTAATGTGGTTAAGTAATGGGTTGGGCACTGTTGAGAAGAAAAAAGAGAAAAGCATTAGCTTGCTTTGCACTAGATGAGTCAATAGTTGAGGTGATGAGCTGTCAATCAGGAAAAAGACTCTCCATTCATACTTTACTCTCATTGAATCAGAGTCTGTCAGAATTAGAAGCACTTTCCTTATCCTGAGCACCTTAACCATGATGCTATGGACTATTCAAATATAATTATTAGCATATAGTATAATTACTTCTGTGATCTGGTCCAAATCTGCCACTATTTCCGTGGGCTATTTTCCTGTGTCTGTAAAGATGATGTTTTTCATATCAAGGCATTATTAAGCTTGAATGTGCAACACCTAGCATTAGAAAGAGTTATCTGTACTTCAGACAGGCACACAACAACCCATTCGCTTTCTTGCTATCCTCTGCTTCAGTGCTCTATCTTTCTAAATTGGTACAAAG
Organism: Clupeocharax schoutedeni; assembly: GCA_037974565.1. NCBI lineage: Eukaryota > Metazoa > Chordata > Actinopteri > Characiformes > Alestidae > Clupeocharax > Clupeocharax schoutedeni. The sequence continues at coordinate 2,310,239 of JBBPDH010000031.1, forward strand.
GACTTTGCCTTATTATATTGCAGAAATCTGTGGCAAGCAAGATCAAAACTAGCAGAGCAACCCAGAACCTGCTTTGTGGATGTCACCATAGTGAAATGGGCGGTGCTGTAGAAATGATCGCAAATCAATGAGGAATGTTGGTACCTGGGGGGAGAGTATTTTTGTTTTTAAAGAGAGGAAGCCTGGGGGAAATTGAGGAAGATAAAAGAAATAATCATAAACCACCCTAGAGCTAAAACAGGCACTAAAGTACCTTTTCTCCCTTGCTCTGTCGCTCTCTCTCCTGTTCTTTTCCTCTGTCCTTCTCTGCCCACACTCTGTCCTCCTCTAATAGTTATGCAACATTCCACTGAACCTCCATCTTAGTTTGTTTTTCCATTGATAATTACTGTATGCAATTTCATTAATTCCAAAAAGGTCTACATAAATACTGATCTGTTTAAAAGAGGGTGTTAATAAGGTAGCCATTACAGCCCTCAATGACTCAACTTATGTCAACAAATTTAGGGCTGTATTTTTCAGGGAGACATGGCTGCCAGTCACGCTGTGAAAAGGCCCTTGGAGGAACATATAGAGAGTCTGAAGGACAAAGCTAACAGTCATACACTGAATGATTCATTTTCAGTATGGTTGAACCAAAAATGCCAAAAAAGAAGAAAAAACAGAAAAAATGGCAAGTGGTTCGAGTCAAAAGGACCTGCAGGATGAGCAATGCCAACAGTGTGTGCCTGTTGTAAATGTTTGAGGCTGTTTTACATCATAGGTGGTGTTTTGCAATGCAGTGCCTTTGGCTTGGTGTTAAATGAGACGGGAAAAGAGAGGGGGAGATAGAAAGAGAGAATGAGAGAGAGAGTGACAGACAGCAAGGGGAAAAAAAAACCTCTGCTGCTAGGAGGTCTACTGTGATGTCACATATCTACATCACATCACCATGGCAACCTTGCATCAGCACCAACTTAGAGAGAGAGAGAGAAAGAAAAAGATAGAGAGACAGAGCACACTGTGTGCTGGCATGTACTCCTGCAATTCTGAGGCAAGCTTAATAAAAGAAAATGAAGAAATAGAAAGACAGAATATACTATAAAATGTGTGAATACTACATTCTTCCTCAGTAATACTATTAACAATATATGGATCATCTACAGGGCTGCAGTATTTAAGGAACAATGTACTTAATTAAAGTTCAGAAAGATCCTGACATTTCTGAATGAATGGTACCGTTATGAATGGGCACTCGCCATTCAGACCTCATAGGCAGACTCCTACTTTATAATCACCTTTGGTGAGTTCATGTGGAACGCATGAAAGCCTTTGGGGAGAGGGAAAGTGAAAGAAAGAAAGAGAGAGAGAGAGCGAGAGAGAGCGAGAGAGAGAGAAAGAGAGACTGACACCAACAACAAAAGTCCAACTATTCCCACTGTTCTGTGCCCCAAGTTCTAAAAATAGACTGTACATGGAAAAAAAGAAAAACGTAGAAAAAAGAGAAAATGCACAAGGCTATGGGCTGGGGAAGAATCACTGGCTGAAAGAGGAAGGAGAGAGAGTGTGTGGGTGTGTGTGGGTGTTTGCTCACTTATATTAGTATATGTTTCTGAGAGACTGGTGGAACATATGCCTGGACCACAGATCATAAACACACATGTTAAATCTACCTACAAAACAAAGGTTGCTAAATAGTTCTTGGGGAAAAAACAGTGTAATGACATACAATTTAAATTAAATAAAATTATTTAAACATTCTGCACACAAATGTATTAAAGTATTTACAAAAATGTTTACAAAAACGGAAAGGTTCTTTAGGGAACCAAATCATTTTTCTATGGCAGCACTCCAATAAAAACCCTTTTTGACAGATTTCTTTTCAAGAGTGATCTGCATTATCCACCCACAGAAATGTACATGTATGTAGACAATTCATGAAGCCTCATCCTTGTAGTACAAATACAATCCTGCTGGTGTAAATCCTGAGGCTCATAGTCCAACTATCCCCACCAACATTGGCTGTTCGTGACCAGCAATCCATCCATCTTATGTATAATGATCAAATTATCCCCTAATTCACCATTTAACCCAGCAGCACTGCCTTTACCTTTGCTATAGACTACCTCTCTCATCTCTTTCACAGTCCATCCCTTTACTTCCCTCCTTTTCTCTCACTCCCAGCTTCAGCGGGAGTGGGAGTTGTTGCTAGGCGACAGATTAGCTCTTTTCTTTCAAGAAGCGGAGTGAAGACCTTGATTCTCTCTGGGTAAAAATAAACACCAGCCACGAGAAAGAATCTTGAGATGGAGAACAAGCATCCTTCAACCACAGAAGAGGTTGCTAGCATTTTGTTTCTCAGTAAAGCATTTTCTGCAGCTCTTTCTCCACTCCTAACGGGCTTCCATTTCTAAGCAGGACAGCGTGTGGTGTTCGTCTGCTTCATATTTCTGCATGTACTTACTTAACGATAGTTCAGCAGTGAACTTCTTTGCATTTCAGAATTTCTTGTCCACAGGGCAGCCACAAGAGCACAAGAGCACGGTTGATCCGCATGTTAGTCTGTCCTCTTGCGAGATAGGAAGTTATCGAGGTCTGTCTTGTTGCATGATTCGAATGTATTCTTTCTGAAAATGCAAATCAAATCACATGGACGTGAATGAAACGAATGAGCTGTTGGGTCAAAAAATATCTGACACTAATCATCAAATTTACTCTAATTTGATATTTGTATTGAATTAGACATTTAAATCTTTACACTGCCATAAAAATAGACTTTTCAGGATGCAGACACTGTCACTGGGATGGCACTCTCAGTACCTTTACTTAGAACAGATTGTACCATAGTCTACTGCAGTTAAATTTTTTTTAAGTTGTATGAACTGCATACACTCTGTCCTGACAGTGTTTTTCTCATCTAATAAGTTTCCCCTTCCCCTGGGAAACCATGTTGCACCTTTCAGAGGGCATGTATGATGTTTGTGAGCCTGGGAATCAAAATTGACCAGGGCATTACTACTTATTTGGAATATGTAGAGTTTCCAGGATCATTGATATATTTAGATGCTGGTATTCCTAGACAGGCACAGGGCTAAGGATTATTTACTCCATTTAAACATAAAGGTACATTGAATTGTTGGGTCTTGTTTTTTTTCCCAGTGCTTAAAACTAACAGTGTGCTTTCACTCTCTACTTTAGACATACTGCCCTTGTTCTTCAATGCAGTGGTGACTTTATAAGCTAACTAAGTGTTCTGCTATAAAGGTATTGTGTTCATGCATAGCAGTAACATGGTAGAGGTATGCTTAATAACAAGTCCTAAGAGGTGTTCTTTGGCCAGAAGACGGAAGAAGGACACAAATGCTCTTTGCCAACTGAGTTGGTCTTTTTGAAGCCTACGTTAAGCAGAGGTTCATCAAACTTCCGTCCACTTAACATTTCTTTAGGGAACGCAATTGTGTTTTTTCTATTGCATGATGTGAGGACATTTCTGGCACTTTTAAAAGTCTATCAGGCACATTGCTTGAGTTTCTACACATACCTGGGATACTCACTGCTTTGTTGAGAATAGCCCATCATACCAATTTAATAAGTGAATAAATAAAATCCAGTCAAGAGTGGCTCTGTGATCAGACACTGACCACTGATAGAGGAGAAGGTAACGAAATACAGGTACTGGAAGAACTGGAATACATTTTTAAAATGTATTTTTTTTTTAATTATTTACACTTAAAAAAAACAACAACAAATAAATAAAAAAAACTTACAATCTTTAAAAGAAACATCTGCTTTCGCTTTACCTAAAATAA
>JBBPDH010000031.1:2314126-2330954 GCA_037974565.1 Clupeocharax schoutedeni
AAAAAAACAACAACAAATAAATAAAAAAAACTTACAATCTTTAAAAGAAACATCTGCTTTCGCTTTACCTAAAATAACAGCTGATGTTAAAAAACAGTGTCTAACTTATTCCAGTGTCTATAATATCCAAATAAAAACTATATTTAATAAAGTTCTGACACATTTACATTTAGGAAGCTTATGAGAATATACCGCAACACTACATTTAGTTTTTTAGGGTGTTCCGTATGTTTACCATAGACTGTCTCTTTAGGTTTATTACAATTTCGGAACTTCATTCAAATGACGAAGAAACTTTTCATGAAACACGAAGGACATTTTTCTGTAAATGTATTCTGAATATGTATTTTATGTGCTGTAATGGAATATATTGCTAAATACATGAAAGATGGTGTAATCACTATTATTTTAAGTATTCTGCTCAATTGTGATAACACAAAACTACTAAGTTGGACCTAAAAGATGGGTGTTTTTGACGAAGCAGGCAGTGAATGTGTGTCAGCTTATTTTTTCCCTCATGCTTTCCTATTTTTCCGGCTCTGTGAATGCGTTTTTTACGTAATGTTTCCTTTCTGGACACAAGCATAGAGCAAAAAAAGAGATTTCTCCCTTAATAGTGCAATGGAGTCCATAACTAGGTTTATCCAAAAGAGTAACATACAGAGCTCTTGTATGCTGTGGCCATCCGGTCTGCAGGGATGGTTGGGTAAGAAAGCAGAGTTATCATATGACATTGGGCTCCCTGTCGTGTCTGTTCCATGCTCTTCTAAAAGTCATCTCCCTCTGCCACCATTTACTCACATCCGCTACTCAAGTGATACACCCAATTTCCTGGCCACCCACGAGGCACACATGGACCAGGGCTACAATGGCTGCTATTACCATAAGAAGCAAAACCCAACAGGTGTTCATCAGACACTGCAGCTGCTGCATGAACATGGATTGGTCAAAGACTTTTTAGAGGTCCAGACTGGATAAAAGACCCGGTTTTTCGTTTTTGTTTTACAGTCTGGTCCACCTACTGATACTGCATTTCATTGTTTCCACATGATTTGACTTTAATCTTAATACAGAAGCATAAATTACTCCGATTAAAATAAGTTCATTCGCTTACGTTTGAAGTTACACTTCTTGCATTTCGCCCCTGACATCTTTTGTGATTTTATTCACTGAAAACAGTAACAGTCTTAGAGCCAACCAGTAAGCAACCAGTTACTTCTCATGATACCAAAGTGCCAAGTACAAGAGTAGAATCTAAATAGCCACAGTCCAGAAAGGCAAACCGAATCAGCGAACAGAACAAAGACACGAGGAATCAAAGTCGAGAAAGACAGGAAGTAACAAATGCAAGAATAGTACATGGCAATACTTCGCAAATCTCAATGTGGAAGTCTGAGGTATTTATGCCCATTAATTAGGGTCATGTGATAATGACTGAAGTAGACCTAGGCATTAGGAGTCCTTGTGGGGAAGAGGGGTGGAGCTTTGTTTTACACTGCAATTACCCAAGCTCCCTTCCCATTTAGAATGAAATAGGCTGGTTACTTTATTGTTCTTTTAAGACTATCTACATTTACACAAGTTCTGTCCTGACTGCTTACCTTCTACTGGTCTTCATACAAAAAGCAGTTGGGATTTAAGAAGTCTATTGATCTATTGTGGATGAATGGAGTCAAACTACTGGAGGCTGGAAAGAACAATATCTGAGAATGTGTAGCTCTTATTATAAAAACAGTAAATTCTAAGTTTTTCAGCCAAACTTGCATTTACTGTTTTTTATAACTGGGGATGGCAGAGTATGTGTTGAAACCTTAATGGTGTTTTGCTGTCTAAAACCACAAAACAAGGAGTTTTGGTCAGGTGTGATATACTGTTATCTGAACTATAGCACTCTCTGTTCTCACATTTATGGGTTTGTCCAGAGTGACTAATAGTTACAGGCAAATGAAGGATTTAGAGTATTACTGAAGGTAGGCAGAGGTGTTATCCACTACACTGCGCATCTGTTGCTCTATCTTTTGCACATGACAGAATTCAGCATGCTTGATCTCTAGCTGACCATGAGCCAAAGGAAAATGTCTAAATTAAATGAAAGTACAGGGATGAGTCTTAGTATGTCCTTAATCAAGTCTCACATCAACCTGCAACAAACTCTCTCTTCATATGGCTGTAAATTACTTGCTTGAACGTACTTAGACACTGTGTGTCAGATTCCAGCATTGGGGGTTCACAGCACTACAGAATCTTGCCAACTGACTGAACACAACTGATTCAAAACCCTCATCAATTTAACTTGGAAGAATACACCTAGCCGTGGCCCTCCACCGCTGCTCTGAAGAATTTCCTCCAAGAAGCTACTTGTTATCTTTGTGTGTTGTATCTCAACGTGTTGCGGCAGTTGGTGGCCTAGTGGTTAGGGGGGTCGCCAAAAGTAGGTTTAGCAGTTTGAATTCTCCTATAATGGTTCCACTGTGCTAATCAGATAAAAGGTAGATCACTCCTTGGTTCCTTCTGTCTGATGTAACGTGCTTTACACTGAAGAGAAACATTGCATAAACATTCTGCCCCACGACTCAGCAACACGCACTTTGCTTTCCAGACCGGTGACACGGCTCCCGGACTTCACATGAATCCCGAGCTTTCTATTTTCTACCCACAAAACACAAACATTATACCTAAAAATAGAAATGCTCTATTGTTGATGTAGTCTGTCAGTCACCAGGTAGCCATGCTAGGTGTATTTTTAGGGATGGCAACACGTAGGTGGTCCCTTCACGCACGCTCCTACACTTACATGGGGAGAGGGTTACAATAAAAAATATGTCAGAATATATCATTTTGGAACACCTGTGCCATGCTTTAGAGAGAGAGATTTGAACACTTTATGGCCTTCCAAAACTTCTAAAGAGGGCCAAATGGGTGAATAAGAATCTGCAACCTTGAAGCAACACGTCGCAGAGAGCACGTTAACTCTGCTATCTGAGTCACTTCAGTTTTTCTAAATATAGATCATTTTAAAAGCCCCGCGGTCTGTTCAATCTGATGGCGGTGTGATTGCACGCTCCCCAGGTTCTCGACCTTTCCGGGACCCTTGTGTTGACTCACGCGCTGGTTTATCAGCACCAGCGGCCGACAGGAGAGGCTGGAGCTCCGGGTCGAGACGTCAGACAGCTGCTGGCCGGTTGTCGCTCTCCCCAAGGTCCCCACATGGTCAGGGGAGCGCGTGACCCACCTGCTCCCACTCGGCCTGCCGAGACTCCCGCACTCCGAGCGGGAACGGCCCGAGACTCCCGCACTCCGAGCGGGAACGGCTCGAGCTCACCAATCCCGCTCTCCGCGCGCATTACGCGCCGCCTGCGTCCTCGCGTTCGGAAGAAGCCCATTGGCCGAAGCGCCCCGCGTCGCTTCGCGCGCGCATTCTAATTGGCCGGAGCAACGCCGCGGCTCCTTTCAGTGCACCGCTCAGTGTATTACCTTATAAGGGTAGGGAGCAAGAATTTATGTAATAAAATAAAAAGCTTATTTTATTCTGTATCGACTGCTTCCATGCAGCTCTCTCGCTCTCTCTCTCTCTGACCTTTTCTTTCTCCTTTCTCTCTCTCTCACTGTCTTGTGCGTCAAGGGCAGTTTAATTAAAGCACACTTTTTTGCTCCTTTCACAAAACCAACTCAACACTTGACTTGAAACACCCACAAATACCGCAACGAGCAGCCTGCGGCTCCGTTCTCCTGCTCTCCTGCACTACCTTTACAGGCAGCTGAGATCTGTAACGGTGTATGGTGTGAGAGGAGAGCGTGAAATGGATATGCTATAAGAGAAGAACGTGCAGATGACACATTGTGACCTGCGTTTACACGAGACACATCCATGAACATCAATGAACATCCGTGAAATATCTATGAACAAGCAAAGGCAAAAAATCGTCATGGAGTATCAGAATCATGTTCTGAATCATAGCTGAACCTCGTAGTCAGGCAGCAAGCGTTACATTAGCGATGTAACAGCAAGACATCTGTAGCCCGTCTCGTTCGTATGCAGCTCAGTTACCCCAGCACCCCGCCCCCCCCCTCCGTCCACCGGAGAGCGGTGACTCCATCTACGTTTCTCACGCTGGCTCCGCCCCCTGCTCGGTTTTGTCCAAATCGGGCTTTTTGCGTCGCCGGAGCTCCCGATTTCAAGCCGACGTCATCAACGGGGAGAGGGGATGCTGACGTCGAACCAGAGTCAGAGCCAGAGTAGCAGGGTTGGGAGGGGGAAAGGAGTGAATTTCATCGCTGCAAACATTGATATGAGACACATAAATTCACCCACCCCCCCTCCGTGCTTCTCCCCCTCCCCTCTCGCTCTCTCTCTGTTTTTTACGTCGGTGTTGGCGCGTTGGGAGCCCCCCTACACCAGCGGAGTCCCAGCCTATATAAGTTACCGGCGAGCAGAGAAACTCCACCAGTTTTACGGGCTCCCGACATCTGGGCGAGAGACGGCTCCAACACCAGCCGACTGACTGACGCTCCGAGCCGGAGGAGAGAGCCGCCGAGCCTCCGGTCCGCACCTAGCCAGGCGCTGTGGCGGAAACGAGGAGGAACACCCCGGACCGGCAGGAGACAGGAGCGCAGCCTGAATCTGGCCATGAGCTGAGATGACACTCCAGTGAAAACACACCTTGCCTCTCCGACCACAGTCCAGGAAAGAGACCACCGCAGCTCCGCAGTCCAGCAGAACTTCACCGAGCCACCCTCACCTCCCCAAACACTGACCGCCATGTACCGATCCACGAAAGGAGCTTCGAAAGCTCGGAGGGACCAAATAAACGCAGAGATCAGAAACCTGAGGGACCTGTTGCCCATCTCCGATGCGGACAAGGCTCGTCTCTCTTATCTCCACATCATGTCCCTCGCCTGCATGTACACGAGAAAATCCGTCTTCTTCTGTCAAGGTAAATACTGATTAATGAGGCTCACTATAGGATATCAGTCAGATTTTCATTGTAGTGCTGTTTAACTGCTGTCAGGAAAATCAGAGGCTGCTTTGGTGAGGAATATCCACACAGTGTTTAGCAGGAGCTGTGAGATATGGCAACAGGTGGATCTCGTTATACAGCTTTTCATATTTGTGAAATATTCGTAATATTGTGACAAAATAGTGCTGAGCGCAACATTTGATGAGAAACCTGCGAGAATTATGCTTAAGAGCTATCCCAAGCTCATAGGCTGCTCTCTGGGGTGCTGAAACACAACAGCCCTGTCCGTGGTGCTGAAATGTCTACCGTATTACTGTGTACAGGGAGCTAACCTTGACAATGCATGTGTGGGTCTGCAGAAAGTGTACATAGATTATTCATGTCTGATCATCAATTCTTTCAGATGTAGCTGCAACAAGCGGTGCTGAAGAAAGCGCGAGATTCCTCTCGTTTCTCGAGCTCTCTGAGTTGGTGCAGGAGATGCCAGGCTTTCTGCTGCTACTTACTGGGGAGGGGAAGCTACTTTACCTGTCGGACAGCGTCACTGAGCACCTAGGACACTCAATGGCAAGTAAAACACATATTGTTTTCTCAATCTCTAGAGTGTAAGTTGTACCATCAAGTGCACAAAACATTGTTCTCAAGTAACATTCTGGTTCAACTTACAGGTAGATTTGGTTGCCCAAGGGGACAGCGTCTATGACATAATAGACCCTACAGACCACTTTATTATGAGGAGTAACCTGGTGCCTCCAACTTCACCTGAGACAGGTAAGACGGCTACACATGTCCACACATTCATTGTTGTTTGAGTGTGATTCAGTAATTTATTTATGAAAGAGACTGAGGTTGTAATTTTTCTCTCCTTCTTTCTCTAGACCGATTGTTCCGTTGCCGCTTCAACACCTCAAAGTCAGTGCGAAGGCAGAGTGCTGGTAATAAGCTTGTCCTTATTCGGGCTCGCTGTCTGTCACCACCACCTGGCCCCTCCTCTCCAGGATCCTACTGGACCTCCAATCCTGTATGGGTGTGCTTCTGTGCACCTCTGGAACCCCACCCACCCAGACCTGGCACCTCCACTGAACAGCCTTCCAGCCCCTCACTGGAGAGCAGCTTCCTCCTAGCATGTTTCCGCTCACAGCACAGCCGTGACATGAGACTACAGGAGGCCCAGGATAGGTGAGGCCACTATCCTCTATTCACTATTCATGCGTCTTCTGGACGCTTATCTGACATGTGTGGAATAGATGACCATATCTGAACAGAAGTATTATGTTCTCTTGCAGCATCAGTGTTTACCTGGGTATGGAAGTGGAGGCCCTGCGCTCTCGGTCCTGGTACAGCCTCCTGCATCCACAGGATCTTTCACACGCCTCAGCTCAGCACTGCAGTTTGTGTAAGTGTCACCTTTGAGTGATGACAAGTCTCACTGAAGTTTACTACTCCAGTTCAGTGTGTGTAGTATGATACAGCTCCCACCACAAAGCTGCTTTTCACGGCATTGACACTCACCATGACCAACTCCCACAGTATATCTGTGTAGCAGAAGAACATTTCAGAACACCTACAGAGATGATGTATGACTCAATATTTCATGTGGGGTGAAATATGTCTTGACTCATCTCTTCCTTCCTCTTTTTCTGTACAGTGAGAGAGGGAGGAGAAGGAAGGGCTGAGATGGTGGTTCGCGTGGAAGCTGCAGATCACTCATGGGTCTGGGTTTACATGGTTCTGCAGCTGGAGACCGGAGAGAACCCTATCAGCAGCAACAACTATATCATCAGGTACAGTTCAAGTCTCATTAATGTTTAAGTGGTCATGTCTACAAATTCAAGTGTGAAAAAATGTCACTAACCCATTTCTTTATTTTTCTTGTCATAGTGAGTCAGAAGCCTGGTCAGTGAGGCAGCAGCTGACTACTGAGGAGACCCAGCTCTCTGTGGTGCTGAGCACCAGCACCAGCACCTCTCAACAAGATCCTGCAAGCTTGCAGAGTCCAGAGACCCTCTCCAGCCCAGACCAAGTGTTCACACCTGGAAGCAGCGGTCTCTCGGGTCAGTCATTTGACTTCAGCACAACAGTGTGCAGTGCTGGCTCAACAGAAGAGCAAGGTGCCAGCTCCTCAATGGAAGTGATGCCATTGGAGAGTGGTCCACGCTCCAGTCTCTCCTCTCTGGAGGAAGAGACCTTCTTCCAGCAGCCACCCAGCGAATCAGTTGAAAGCCCATCAGCTGCTTCATCCCCTGTCACAGTTGCCACAGTGTCAGACTTGGACTTCCTTACACAAAACATTCTACTTCCCCCAGCTTTCCAAGTAGATCCCCCACTACCTGCATTGCCCCTTCCTTTACCACCAGTGCCTACCACTCAGGCACAGCAGACCAAGGAGTTTGTGTGCACCCCTCCATACACACCTCAGCTAGGCAGCAGCAGCTTCCCCTTTGGGGAACCCCTCTTCAGCTTTGATCCCACTGGTGCCACTACACCACCTCCACTTGCCCCAACTGCTACAATCACAACAACAGTAGCTCCTTCCCTTTCTCCATCAGCCCCCTCAAACACACAAGGCAGCCCTGCTCCTCCAACCACCACACTTTCCACGCTGCTGCCACTCACTCTGCCAGCTCCATCCACAGACATTCTCTTCCCCGTGGAGCCCTGCAGCAGCTCGCTGTATGAGAAGCTTCCTCCAACCCCCGACAGTCCAGGAGATGGGGACTGCACTGTCATGACTCTACCTGAGGTTCGTGGTCCACTCTATGTTGATGTCCCTCATGGGCCCCTCCCATACCCTCCTGAAGGTCTGCTCACACCTGAAGCCTCACCTGGAAAACAACCCAGTCTGTCTTTCTTCTCCCTAGAGCGTGAAAGAGAAAAAGAAAGAACAGAGATCTCCCTTTTAGCCCAGCATATAAGCACACTAGCTGAGGGGTTCTACTTGGACCCTCTCCTCTCTAAGCTGCTGCCCACTTCCATCTCTCCACGACCCCCTTCTCCATCCTTGGACACATTGGGACTTGAGACAGTCTCACTCCTGGGTGAATTCTACCCAGTCAAATCCTGGAGAGGCCTGGACCTGCCCATCTTCCCAGACGATGACTCTCTGTTTGAAGAGAGTGTCTTAGAGACCCTCTTTAAAGACCTCTCCTCACCATCACTCTCTCCCACTCCCTCCAGTCCTCCTTCCTCTCCCCCGACTCCTGAGTGCTGGCGTCCACCCCTGCACTTTGATGGGGTCTCTGCCTTGAGTGGCGGCCACTTCTGTAGCGTCCAATCGGCGCACTGTAACCATGCGGCCGGGTGCGGGGCTATGATGTCGCCAATCAACGTGTGCGACATGGCGGATGGGAAGGCGGCAGGCCAAGTTGCCATGGAGACAGAGGTAGCATTATCGCCACTGTCTACTGGTATTCCAGCATCTCCACCACTGCAGCTGACAGCCTCGCCCATCTCTCCAGTGCCTGCCTCCTCACCCGTCAGCCCCGCATCGCCTGGCCTGCCCTGCGCCCAGTCCCTCCTCGAGGAGCTGGCCGCCCTGGAACCCACGTTTGGGGCAGGTGCCTCGATCGCCCCTGGCCTGGGGCAACAACCTGAGTTGTATCAACTCCAAAGTCACCTGCCGCAACAGTGCTTCCACAAAGGTAAAAGCAGCCCTTTATTGCTTTTCCATAAACATAAACATACAGAACATGCTTTCCCACAGAGAAGCATTCTTTAACCCACTTTTGCTTTTTTCTCTCTTTGTCTTTCAGATGGGAGTGGAAGTGATCCTCCGTTCTAAAATAAGTCTGTGACTTACTTCATTAAGTATGGCATATTGTCATATTTCATGGAGCTACTTTTACTGAAAAGTGAAAATTATCTATATGTATAAATATATACATAATGTATATAAAGCCAAAAAGACTTGATCTTACTCATATCCACTGAGAAAAGTCATCATATTTTGTTCATGTATTTATCCATGAATTTATGTCAATAATGGTGCAACATCTCAACAATGATGCAATATTCTTGCGCGTGAACCAAGTTCTGAAAAAAACTTGGCGGTCAGTTTTCGTCTCTGCTTTACTGTTACATGAGCTTTTTCAGAGAGGAAGATCTCTGACTTTGTAAGCGCAATTCGACTTACAGACATGCATTTGTATTCACTCGTAGTGAAAATACTCTATTGTGAACTCTGAGGACATGGAAAAAAGAATCTTATCTTCATGTTTCAATAAGTTATCAGACAGCAGCTTACAGCTCAATGCTTGTAATGGCAGTATTACACACACAAAGCCCAATGTGTGGAAAATGTGCTTCACACTACAGTACAATAACTAGCCATTCCAATGGCCAATCTTCAGTATTCAAAATCGTACCTTCTTTCTTTAACTGAGACACTTCTTCGTTAACTGCGAAAGCTCTCATTTGGGAACAGCACTATTATATATATAAATCCAGAATACATTGAGCTTTGGGTTTGTGGCTGCCATGAGATCTTTTTTTCAAATCTGTGTATCAGTGTGCTGTACAAATGTTTCTTTGATCTGTGAACAAATCCCAGTGTGTGCGCAAGAGAAGTCAAGTTTTCCAAAATTCTTCAACTGGTCCAGTGGATGCCATCTGGAGAAGAAGCTACCAGCTGACAGTGAGAAGAACAGAAGACTGTGTGTGAAGGCACACACACACTCTGCTGGACTGACACTTTGGCCAGCCAGTGCTAAATGGCTTCTTGGTCAGCCATTTTCATGGGCAAGGCTAGACGCAGATGCACTGGACTTTTGCAGCATCAATATTTGTAATGCTTGCAATCTGTTGTCGCTCTCGTGTGCTTGGCACAACCAAGGCTTGCCGGACTCAGCCAGGCAGCATCTTTATACAGTGAATACCACGGTGACATCGTAACTTAACTGTATGCGGTGTAGAGTGGTGAACATGACTGTGTGAATGGCTAATTCTTCTTTTTTGAGAGGGGTTCAAATGAAAACAAAAACAAACAAAAAAAACCAATGTGAAGTTTTGTTTTAAAAAATGAAGTGGACACTAGGGATGGGGTACTATTTCTATTCAGTTACTAGTCGACATGGGTTGAGAATGGTTCTATTCCCATGGTGTCGACATGCTAACGTAGAGTTGTCTACGGTCAAGTAAAGGATTGATTCCTACGTTCTACCTATTTACGAGTCAAAAAAAGGATAATATTGTATGTGTGCTGTTATACAGAATGGATGCTTGGTGCACATGCCTCTAGATAGGCATGTGCAGAGGTTTAGTAGGATGTACACATTTGTACATTTGTACAAAACATAACAGATCTGTACATATCAGAGACATTTTTATTGTATACAATGAAAAAAAAACATACTTTGACATATGCTATCTATGAAGAATGGACATTGTGGATCAGTGTTCTTTTGTGTCGCTGATAAGTGTATTTGGTTGTTAAAAACAAATGCATTTATATTAAAGTGCACTTAAAGCTGTCTATGCCTTTTTACATTATTGTCTCCTTCATTCATTTCCCCTTTTACTCGCTTGCTCCCTATTGCCTGTCCGTTGCTCCCATTCCCTCCATCACTCTGGTTCCTGCATCCCTCCTTCCTGTGCGATCCCTCTCTCGTTCTTCCCCTGGAGCATGGACTGCTCAGCAACAGCACTGACGCACACTCATGATGAGACACTATCTGACTCAGACTGACGCACACACTTGACACAGAGGCACTCGCGCACAGACAGCCACTTCCCACTTTGACGCACACACGTACTGAATGCCACACGCGCAAAAGCCCACCCCTCTCTCTCTCTCTTTCTTTCTTTCTTTCTCTCTCTCTCTCTCTCTCCCCTGCCAACAGCATACACTGAACGTACCTGCTATTTCGACGTCGCACGACGGTGCTGTTAGACTCCATATATGGGCTTTCCTGCTTAGGGGCGCCAATTTTACCCCCTCCTACCCTTTCACACAGCATCCTTCCCAATAAGGAGAAAGAGAATGTGTGAGAGATGGGGGGAGAGTGATGTGTTGCTATGCTAACAGCCTTTATGCACAAGGGCATCAGAATGCCAATTAAGGAAACCTATATTAACTTACCCCAATTTCTTAGCAAAAGGCTACTCCCTCATTCTGACCCAACACAAGGATTAAATCACCTCTGCCATATCATTTATGCTCATTTCTTTCCTTCTCATTTTCCTTCTCTCCATTTCAACTGCATACACACCTTGGGGAGCTGAACAAGAATCAGTTTAGCTAAGCAACTGAGACAAAGGATCTGAACATTTCGTTCCATCCCCAGTAGTACATGCAGACATATGAGGGTAAGAGATCAAGCACAATGCCACAGAAACCCAGATTGGCTCTCCTGTGCCACACTGTGGCCAAAAAAGGCCATATCTACTCTCAAATGTAAAGCCTGTTGCAGATTTTCATGTGGAAACCAGTGGTGTAGTGGCATAGCATAGCTTGAAGCACTATGATCAGCTATTAATAACACTAGCAAGCCCAGCCAGCACACAGCCACATCTGTACCCTGGTCAGATGCCTGGTTAGATGCACTGCACATACAATGGCAGTAAGATTTGTGAATTGTTAACAGTATGTAAGCAAATACCAGCGATTTTTAATGTTATGTTTTATAGCAAATGCTCAGGTTATACATAGTCTACACCTCACCTGTACACCTAGACTATATTTCTAATACAGTCTTAGTTAAGAACACATAAAAAAAAAAAAAAAAAGAGTCAATCATGTTTGTCATGGTATGGATAACATTTGTTCATATTCATAACACAAGCTCTCTGTGGTTTTACAAAATAAAAAGAGTGAAACAAATAATTCACGTTTAGTGTCAGAGATGACTGGAATTTATTTCTAGAAACAGATACCAGGGAAGCCTTCACCCTCAAATACAGCACCATTATTCCCAAGCGAAACAACATAACTGAGCCGTCCGCGTAGCATCTAAAGATGGTGGCTGCCCTCTGGTGGAAAAGCATGAAAATATACACACACTGAAATAAGGCGCCAGTGATGTTCATTCATTTTGTATTGCATATAGAGTTGATAGGATAGTACACAGTTTATGGAAACTTTCTGGGATTTTTGTTGTGTTTTTATAGTAAATAAATATAAATTATTTACTGCCCATCAGAGATGTTCACAAGTCATTTCACATACCAAGAGCAAGTAAAGGCTTAAATCTTTGTGCTTGAGTCCAAGTCAAGTCTCAAGTCTTTGAGTGTCAATGTTTACAAACGGCGACTCTAAATGTGGGATTTTTGAGCTGTAAATGTTGAGCTGTAAATGTTTAGTAGATATGATAATTGCCCAAAATTGGCTGTTACTAGCAGGGGCTGGACTGTGTGCTGTGATATTCCCTCACCAATGTGGAGGATTTGTCTTAAATGATCTTAAATCTAAATATTAAATATGAAGAATATATCTCGCACTCTAAATGTGAAACTTTTAACTCACAGATGGGGCTTGGTGACACTTTTCCAACGACTCCTCTTAAACCGTTATTAGCTGAAAACTGTTCACCTTGGACAAAAGTAATGGGACGAGTCACAGCACCCAAGTCCGAGTCAAGTCTCAAGTCGCTGAGGGCGAGTCTAAATTCAAGTCACAATCTTTGTTTGTGCGACAAAAGTGCGACTTGAGTCCAAGTCCCCATCTGCTGCCTTTATATAGTTAAATGCATTTTGATGAAAAGCAGCCAGCCAAAATACTGGCACTGCAGATATGATCTACATCCCACTTTAAAATAGATTTACACAGCAGGCATTTAGATCACTCTGGTAATTTCGGAAAGTACCACACCACTGCTTTCAAGTGGTCTTGGTTTTGACGGAAAAAAAGAGTCTTCCACCAGGAGGCACCACATGAATATAGTTCAAAATTGGATGATGAAGCTGGTCAACTTGACGTTTTAGATGCACAATTGGCTGAAATGTGAATGCATCAGAGCTGATCTTCCATATTGGGTGGGGACATCACCCAGTTTCTGCACTCTCTTTTTCCGTGAGCGGCAGTGAATCAAATGGCCTTAACATGAGCTCTGAAAATCATCCATCATATTCTTTTGGAAATTTTAGACAATGTGTTAGCAGCAAATAGTGGCCTTTGAATTTGACCTAAACGTAACAAATTTAATATTGTGACGAGCTGCCAGTTTGGACTAGCTCCCGTGAGCCTTTGGGGTTTTGAAATGGGGCAGTTTGGCGGGAGAAAATGTGTTTGGGGAGGAGCTAGGGGGTAGAATAGCTCAGTTGGGGTGCATCTAGCGTTGAAGCTGGAGGTGTGAGAAGGTTGCTGCTGCAGGCTGTGTGAAAAGCTGAAATAAACCAAGAGTTTTTGGAAGATTCCAAGTGTCTGTCGACTTTCTTTTTCATGCTCGCCACATTGGTGTCAGAAGTGGGATGGCAGCTCTCAAGAAAGAGGTCGACGCGCTGCTGGAAGAAGCTCTCGAGGAGGAGGTTGACGAAACGCCGGAGAAAGCACAGCGAGGGTTGGAATGCCCAGATGGTACCAGCGTCGTCCGGAGGGAAGCAGAGCCAGGTATGGTGGCAGCATTGCGGCAGAGGTTTGGCCGGCCAGAGAGGGAAGAGACAGTGCGAGCCCAGCTCAGCGAGCTACAGTGAAAGGCTGGCGAAACGTGGGGCGCTCTCGTCAGAGATCTACAGAGCTGCGCGCGCTGAGCTTACCCACAATTCTCGCCGTCAGTGCAAGAAGAATTGCCGTTGCACGCTTTCCTGTGCACTTTCGCCCGAACGCCTGCAACAGCATGTGCAGCATTAGCGGAGACAGAGCGCGTTGAGGCCATACTGAGTGACATGCCCAAGTTCCCCTTGCACCAGAGAGTGCCGGCTGGAGAAGCGGAGGTGGGGGAGTCTCCGGAATGGACTGCGGTGGCCAGCGCGGATGCCGTCATCCCTGAACCGACGCGTCCACGTCGGCCGAGAGTGTGCTACCGCTGTGGCCAGCCAGGCCACATAGCACGACACTGTCCGGAGCCAGCGTCAAGGGTAGGCTACTGTTGCGGGCAATCAGGCCACATAGCGAGCCACTGTCCGGAGCCAGCGCCAAGTAGAAACCAGCAGCAGCTGGCGGTGAAACTGTGTGGCCCGCAAGCGGGACAGTTAGGAGACACGAAGGGTTTCCGGGTGAAGTGCACTGTAGAAGGGCGCTGGTGGATATGGGCTCCACCATCACCATTGTCAGGCCAGGGGAGTTTCCTCACACTCAGCAGCAGAGTCCGCCCGGCTGGGTTCCCCTCGCACCGGAGAGTGCCGGCTGGAGAAGTGGAGGTGGGGGAGTCTCCAGAATGGATTACGGTGGCCAGCGCGGATGGCGTCATCCCTGAACCGACGCCTCCATGTCGGCCGAGAGTGTGCTACCGCTGTGGGCAGCCAGGCCACATAGCACGACACTGTCCGGAGCCAGCGCCAAGGGTGTGCTACCATTGCAGGCAGTCAGGCCACATAGCGAGCCACTGTCCGGAGCCAGCGCCAAGTAGAAACCAGCAGCAGCCGGCAGTGAAACTGTGTGGCCTGCAAGTGGGACGGTTAGGAGACACGAAGGGTTTCCGGGTGAAGTGCACCATAGAAGGGCGCTGGTGGATACCGGCTCCACCATCACGATTGTCAGGCCAGGGGAGTTGCCTCACACTCAGCAGCAGAGTCTGCCTGGCTGGGCGGAAACCAACGTGCAGCTCTCCACGGTGACGGGTGCACTAGTCAAGATGAAAGGAAAGCGGTAGTTGACCATCCCCCTGAACGAGGTGGCAGTCAAGCACGAAGTGTGGCTCGCTGATGTGGTGGAAGTCTGCATTCTAAGGCTGGACGCACTGGAGAAGCTGGAAGCAACCGTGGATGTTGTGGCAGGCCAGCTGCATGCTGCTGCGAGGGAACGCCCGTCCTCCAAGACACGTCAAGCAGTCCAAGAGCTGTTGCCGAGGGACAGTGAGGGGCATGATAAGAGTCAGGCAACCGAGTGGAAAGTTGAGAAAAGGGAACGACAAATTGAGGTTAGTGCAGCGGCTACTACCTAGACTGTGAGTGGGTTGGTTTCAGAGAGGTTGTGGCGTGAGCAGAAGCGGGCCGATGATGTGCGCAGCCAGGGGCAGGATTTCGCACCCCGGGCTCTCGTTTGGGTTTACTGCCCCTCCCGGGAAAAGGGGCCGAGTCCGAAATTGGACAGTCGCTGGAGAGGTCGTAGAGCGGCTGGGGGAGGTGATGTATCGGGTGCGACTGAGAGGCTGCCGCCAAGCGGTCGTTTTGCACAGACACAGACTGGCTCCGTATCGACCACAGGCCGGTACGATGGACTCAGGGGAGCCGGACATTGAGGCGACCGGGTAGCAGGGTCAGGTAGGCCAAGGAGGGCCAGAAGCGGGTGGTGAGGGGTTGAGCTCAACCCAGGGGAACGCACCACAATCTCCCGGAAGACGAAGCCTGCCAGCTCATCTTAAAGACAGTGTGTTAGACCCTCGGAGGGGGCTGTGTGATGAGCTGGCAGTTTGGACTGGCTCCCGTGAGCCTTTGAGGTTTTGAAATGGGGCCGTTTGGTGGGGAAACCGTGTTTGGGGAGGAGCTAGGGGGTAAAATAGCTCAGTTGGGGTGCAGCTAGCGTTGAAGCTGGATGTGTGAGAAGGTTGCTGCTGCAGGCTGTGTGAAAAGTTGAAATAAACAAAGAGTTTTTGGAAGATTCCAAATGTCTGTCTACTCTCTTTCTCACGCTCGCCACAATATAAAATACCCATCGCTATTCTATTTTATGATGCCTGCTTGCTCGCACAGCTTGCAGATAATCTCTTCAGAATATCAATTATCAATTAGAGTGAAGAAAATGCATGCAAATTAAAGTGGTCATGACTGGCTAAGGAAATACTTGATCTAATAATCAAAGGCCTAATCCTGAAAAACTTAGGTAAGTAAGTAATACAGTAAATTTAATTTCTATGCCCAACAGAGATTTTGTTCATCCTAGGTGCAAGTTAAGTGTCCTTAACTTTGTATGTCTGTGTAAAATATTCCCCGAAAACGAATACACATGGATGTAATGAGATCATTTCTGTAGGGTGAGAGATCATTTACTAAGAATGAAATGTCATTGTTCAGAATCACAACTTTTGTTGTTCTGTATAATGGAACAGGCAACTTTGAGAATTTTCTAGCTCATGAAAAGCCAGCCACTCTTTTACAACAAAATGAGATACTTAACCTACAAAAAGCTAGTGGGAAATGTTTTTCGCACTTCTACTCTGGTACTTTAGTTCAGCCACTTAACACCCATGAGGGAGCTGTGTCTCATTCATTCCTTGGGGGAATCATAAAATCAGACAGTTTGCAATGTAGCGTACGTGTAACGACTGGATGGCTGCTAGATAAAAATGACAAGAGGTGTAAATTTTGTCTGACAGGTGTGGAGGCATACAACACTCCCAGGCCATTTTATTATACATTGCAGATTTATCTAGCTGGTGTACACAGACTCATTTGTCGCCATGCACAATAAATGTGTCATCCTCCCACTTCTGTAGTCAGTTGCTGATCGCAGAACCACTTTTGAAGAGATGTTTTTGAGAAGTGTACTACCTCAACCAGTGACACGAATGTGCAAAAATCCCCAGCAATGCTACAGTACCTGAAACACACCAACATGTGGTGCACAGTCAGAGTCTATTTATTAAATAGTGGGTGGTCCAAGATCTAACAGCAGTCCTGGGGTCATAAACTGACCACTGGGCAATGTGCTAGAGAGCAGCTTACAAATCTGTGCATTACAACAGATGGGCCATCATATTACAGATACACTACCGGTCAAAAGTTTTAGAACACCCCAATGTTTCAAGCTTTATTTAATCGAAATTCAAACAGTTCAGGTC
>JBBPDH010000031.1:2350963-2373026 GCA_037974565.1 Clupeocharax schoutedeni
AGAGAGAGAGAGGGAGGGAGGGAGAGAGAGAGAGAGAGAGAGAGAGAGAGAGAGAGAGAGAGAGAGAGAGAGAGAGAAATTAAAGGTGTCAGGCCAAACTCTCTTAATGCACCCAAGAGACAAACCCTTCAGCTGCCTCCATTACTTTACAAAGCACTGAACCATCTACATTACCAGTAATAATTCAAAAAGTGGAAATGATAACAGTGTCTTTGGCAAATGCGTTATAATAAACAAGGGCAGGCCAGTTGAGGTCAGGTGAAACTTCAATGAATCGCATCACTACAGCTTCTTATTTCAAAACCATCTTTGAGATGCTCTGCATACCAGTTGGCTCCAACTATGTTCAATGTTTCCATTTCATGTTTGAGCTCCCATCTACACTAACACACTTACTGCATCATTAGCTACTCTCTGTTATAGCAGAATTATACGCCAGCATCTCAAAGGAGTCTTAAAACTGTATAATTAAAATGAGCCAGCACAGAAAGATCAATAGAGATAATCTGCCACACCGCCGTGGCCACTCGAACATGCCAGATATGACTGTAAAAAGCAAATGAACATTGCATCGCAAATGAGTCTGCATAATACCTTGACATTGATCTTGATAGGAAGAGGGATCCCTTCTTTGAGTTCTTTTGTTCTCTCGTTGAAGTCTTTGCAGAATGCCCCAATTGGGATGCCTTTCTGGAATAAACAGGGAGAGAAGACATCAGTTTATGGATTGAGGGGGGGGGGGGGCGACAAAATCTGGATTGGTACATATTTCTCGGATCACCACTTGAGGTGGCATTCTTTTGATGAATACCAAAGACCTGATCCATAGAAAGGCTGCACAGTGAGTGTCACTCATTCATTAACTCAATGGTGCACTGTGAGTGCCTGTACATGCTCAGCTGCCCGTGCTAGGATGGGAGTAAGGGACTGGAAGAGAGCCCATTTAGTGAAGAATATGTGTGTGTGTGTGTGTGTGTGTGTGTGTGTGTGTGTGTGGGTGGTGAGAATATGGCAGTCATCATGCCTGTGAGACTCGTGATAAATGAGATCGCCATTCTTGGTCCCTGCCAGGCAAGCCAGAGGGGGAGAGCTAAATGTACAGCTGACATTAAGTCAACACTGGGTGCCATTTCTCCTGCACTCCTTCAGCACAATCTGAATGCCTTCTCTCAGTGGCTAGAATTCGCAGGCTACTAATCAGTAATCTCATTACAGCAGGGAGAGCCACACTGACCTTTAGCAAGGAAACCTTCCTGAAGGCACCATGTCAACTGAGACTCACATTTCATTCTGCTGCTGTGAAAGGGATTTGCCTTAAAGCAAGGTTCTGAATTTCTGCACCAAATCGCTTATCACAACTGCAGTATGCTGTCACTTGCCTCAGACACTCAATTTATAGACCAGGTCAGTAATTTGCAAAAAAAACCCCAACATAAGACAATGTATATGTATCCTCTAGGGCCAGTTCCCTAGACAAGATTTAGTCAAAGTCTAGCCTACATTTCCAGGCAATAGAAAAATCACTTAATGCTATGGAATTAGCTTTCTTTCTTGAAGGATGCTTGTCATTTCTTTTCCTAACCACTCAAAACCACAAAGGCGGATGTTCAAATGAGAACCTTCACATTTTTTATATATTATAATTTATATCTATATTATCTTTCTTTTTTTTTAATTAAACCATTCATTTTTAGAATTGAGAAACCAAGCCAGTTAAAATGTTTTAGCTACTGCTAAGATGCTATAGGGGGCTGTTTGAGGGATGGACATGGGTATGCTTTCTGATGAGAGCCTTTGAAGAAATATATGATTGGATTTGCAGCCGCTCCCGTCTTCTCCAAAGTTATAACCTCCTGTCACAAGAACTCCTTCCACAACTCAAGGCATCTGCTGCTGAGACCAGGTCCATGTCTAGAGTACACAGGATTTTTTTATTGATGGAAATCTAATCCTGAAGAGGTCACATGCAGCAAACCTAGCTCTGATTTTCAGGTGCTCTTGAAGGGCCGCCATGACATGGATGTGGTGTGTTCCATTAGGCCTGGAGTTTAACTCTGCACTAAGGGTGGACGATGATAATAAGAATATCACAATATTTTCATGACAGACTATATTTCTTTCTTTCTGATTTCTGGAACAGACAAACAAGAGTTAGTGGAATGAAATATAAACTGAGTAATAATGATTTTTACTTCTTACATACTGCACTACAATAAATCCAAATAAAATGAATACTATTGCTTTGTTTGTAGTGAAAAACACAGTTGTTCTGTGCTCCTTAACTGACATAAGCCACGATATGCTCACAAAAGTATCTTGTGCTACAATTTCTTTTAAAACAATATATATATTGTTTCGTTTTACTATGCTGTGTGGTAAGTCTCCATGAGCAGGCTGAGCACCCCTTGTTTTAAAAAAGGCAAAACCTTTTTAGCTGATTTTGGGACGTGGACGGACACACGTGTATTAAAACATATGTACTCTACATCAAACGTTTTGATTTTGACCGTTTAACATTTTTTTAAATGTAGTCTTAAAACACCATAATATTTCAGAATCAAGTGTTTCCTCTGCTCTAATGCTCAGTTTAATTCAGGGGTCACTAGCCTTAACTACATCTCATCCTGGCAGCAGGGTTTCACTGTAGTGAAGCTAAAGAACCTGATTTCATTAACTGATCTCAGTCTTCAAACAAGTGGCTAGTTATACGAAGGGTGCTCCGGCAAGAATGAAAACCTACAGCCACACTTTTGTGGATAAGACCTCTTGAGTTTAACTCATCAGGCCATTTTCAAGCCCTTCCCTGCCACACAGGGCTGATGTGGCTTCAGGTCTTCATTTAATCCAAGTGGGGGTGTGCCTGATCAACAACTGGAAGACTGAAACCACTTGATTAGCAACCAGTCAGGTGTGCTATTGCTTGGTTAAAACGAAAAATGGCAGGAAAGCTGCTTCTTTGCGCAGAAGCCAGATTGAGTCCTTCATTTACAAATTAAACAGGGATATCAAAGCAGAGAAAAAGACACTATAACACAAGGCAGTTCCAGAACCTTTCAGGACAAAAGCTTTAAGCAACTATTTGTGTATGAAAGCTTGTCCTTGTTCATCTGTTCAGTACAGAAGCACGGGCACTGCAATTGAGGTGAATGGAATCAATAGTGGGTATGATGTCAAATAATTCAGATCAAACACGCTGAACCCATTCTTGGGTTCAGCTGTTAAAAACACTCAATTGTCACAGCCTTGAGGGGTACATTAATGGGATTAAACAAAACTTTGTGCAAGGTAAAATTTATTCATTTAGTGCTATTTATTTCATTTTATTTTTTTCCCCTTATAATGACTATTGCTGTTGTCATGCCAACACAAAATACTTTAGGGCATATGAATGGAATAATCTTTTTCACAGCAGATGGCATTACTGTTGGGTTGGCATGTTGGGAAAAGAAAAAAATAAATGAGAAGTCCCTAAACCCAACAGGCCTACTGACTAGCTTATTAATAGTAATGTCATGTCAACTGGGCTGGCATGTCACCTAGCCCCTACTCAGCTGAGTAAACAAGAAAGGAGGGAATTCTTCATTAAATATGGATTAAATATGGGTTATTAGGAGTTAGTGGTGGAGAATGTCATCAAAGCAACCCCTCTGGCAAAAAGTTTTCACTGCTGCTGCAATCCCCTCTTTGCTCCTCTTGTCTTTTCACTACTTTTCAGAGCAAAACATGGTGACCGGAAAGGAGTTCTAACAAGAAGACACAATGTGTGTGAGAGGACAGATATCAGATCCATAAGGGAGACAGACAGCGTGCCACCACGGAGGGAGAAAGACTGGCAGCTGTAATGAGAGGTGATGGAACTATAGTGGGACGACAGACACACAAGGCATTCAAAGAGTTCCAAGCAATGCCAGGAACAATGGAAGAGCAGGAGCGGAAGGTAGCAAGCTTTGTCTAGATGTTTCATTATCATAAGTGAGACTATTATAAGACTAGAAAACTGTCTCTGAGTGAAAAGATAATTTTTTTTCCCCTTTTTTTCTTTTTTTTTTAAGATGAGTGCTTTGGCACTCTTTCCAAAGCAAGGCTTTGGTTCACTGAGAATGCAACGCATTTAATACAAGTGGCACAAGCATTCACTTTGATGTGCAGGCCAAACTGACAGTCCAGCCTGCAGAAACCTGGAGATCTAATCATCCTGAAGTCAAGCAGTCCAATTAAATCCTTTCTTTTCCCTATGGTGACTGATAAAGAAGAGTACTGGGGGAACAAAATGGTTGCAGTACATCACCTCAATGGGGGCATTCAGCCTCCCTTGGACAAGATGACTTATTCAATACTTCAGAGGAATATTGAAGTTCTTTATCACATTGACACTCCCATTATGTACCCTTTATGACAATCGGTTTAAACAGGGCGGCTTTTCAAAATAGCTTAGAAACAGCTACATGCATAGCATTTGACTTCAAAGAAATCTGCCCATAAAAACACTGTTTCTTTAGGAGATTACTGCATCTATCTGAGGAAATCATGGGAAGAATCTGCGTTCCAGTTTCATAATCATATTGCCATTTCCCATTTCTAAACACTATAACCCATGCCCACTCCTTTGAAATCTGTCTGGAACCATGAGATTTGTTCCACACGTGTTTCATGTGGAGAATACGTACATAAAGTCACAGTTAAATAAGGCTGGGCTAGAGCAAGAGATTTATACGTAATAAAAAAAGGTTTTAAAATCAACAAGGAACTTTACGGGAAATAAATGAAGCATCATGAAGAGTTAATGTGCTCTGTCCTGCAAGCAGAAGGAAAGGTCCTTGCAGCAGAATTTTGAAGAAGCTGAAAAGCCGAGTACTGAGCGCCAAAAAATTGCCCTGCATTAATCTCATATAGACAAGACGCATCAATTTCTCTGCATCATTTTAAGAATGTAGACGTCATCTCTTTGCTTCGTAAAGAACAATCCAAAGTTTTATCTGTGCTGTCGCTCAGGTAAGAGGTCATTAAAACGTTTTGGCTGAGAGTAGTTTTAGAGCTACAGTTTGAACAACTACATCTCAGTAATGTATCATATAAAGCTTGATTCATGCAGCAATGTTGATTTTTAACGGCAAATTTTTTTTAATCGCGCGATAAGAATCTCGCATGTTAACTAGTCAATCTCGCACGTTAACTAGACGCTAACAGCAATATTTTTTTTATCGCGTGACAAGAATCTCGCACGTTAACTAGTCAAAACTGTAGGATATCTTAATTACCGAACATAGATTAAGCAGTGTCAAACAAAGTGGAAATACTATGATTACCTGCTGCGCAGAGCACGGGATACAGGGACTCACTATTACTGGATTCCATGAGAGACATCAACAAGTGTGTCTAATACATCTTTTGATCAAAAACCACTGATGTTTACTGTTGTATGACTATATCACTGCCACATCTGAGAAAAACTAGATAAAATAGTATATTGTCGTGACAGTTTAGTGAAATATGGTTGCTATAAATGATTACAAGAGAATCTCAATACATTTGAGTTTGAATCAAATCACACGGAAAAAAAATGCGAAGCAACTATCATCAAGAAGAATCAATTTTAAGATTTTTTTTCTTGTTTAATCCGTCACCCTTCTTTTGCTCTGCTGTTCAATTTGATGAATGTCTCGCCAGCAAATAATGGAGAATTTAGGGCTTTCGTTTATCACTTGGAGTTAAAAAGTTTACCATGTGTTGTTTTAGGATTATTTACACAGAAACAGACTTTCCATGCCAGATGGAAGGCTTCCAGTTTTGAAGCCTTAGAGCTGTTTTTTCTATAACTGTTTATTTACTTCTTAATGGAGCATGAGTCCAAACAATACTTTGTTCAACTGAATTTAAATAAGAAAGAAACATTTATGGAGCACGAATGCCAGTTTCTTCAATGTATTAACCTCAATAACTGCCTAGAATATTATCTGGGTTGCTGTAATTCATATAACATTGGCATTTTTTCTCCTCCCATTCTCTCTATCTCTCATTCGCTTCACTAACGTTGCTAGTCTTTCAGCTCCAGTAATTCTTTATAACGAGATGAACATCTCAGATGGATGAGAGTTGCATGTGTGAGAGAATGGTCTGGAGAAGAAATGGAGGTCAGGTTGGAGGATCCTGTGTGTGTGTATATGTGTGTTTGTGTGCATGCATGAGTGTGTGTGTACATATATGTGTGAACTCTACAGGCTGAAAGGAGTGTGCTCTGTATTTGAAGCATGTTTTCTATGAGGACTATAATTAGGATCAATACTAACACTGAAGAAGCCCATTTGACAAAAGCAGGTGAAGAGGTTTTGAGGGCTAATGTGTGGAGGAGGGATAAGGGACCTTCATGAATAAAGCATGTGGACATGGGATTGCAAGTTCACTCCATTACTGAGATGGGGAGAGAGAGCGAAAGAACGAGCAAGAGATGAAAGGGCTCAGAGGGCTTAATATCACTTTAGAGCAGAGCTTCCAACGGGCTGCTGTTGAGGAACAATGCAACTTATAGTCTATCTGAATGAAATAATGTGTAATTAAGTGTCCGATTGAGAGTGCCTTTACATTCACTTAGAGTGCGACTTACTCGGAAGCATTGTGTGCGAGGAATAAGAGAGGAAATGGTGGCGTTTAGGGGACAAAGAGCCTGCTCTGATTAAAGTGTGAGTGTACAAGAGTCACGGCGAGGACACACGGGTGAGGAATGACAATGGTATTTTAAGTAAACTTTCAGTGGGGACAGATTGAAATGCTGCAGGGCAGTGTATTCTCTCCCTGTGTGCGGCCATATGTAATGGTGAGCGAAACGGAACACACCCCTTGCTCGGGATAGGACGTGTGCACACGGGTGTGACAGAGGACACGGCCTTGGGGCAGCTAGGAGGATTAATCACCCCCTGGCATTACAGCACAGGCAATTCATCGCCCTGGCAGAGGGTGGCAGGGTGGAAGCATGGGCGGGTGAAACGTAGGGTTAATTAAACTCTGCAATGTAAGACACTCTCATTAATTACCCTGATTAACTTTTTTCCCCCTACCCTAATTTAATCAGCTGCAGTTTTTCCTTGTTTTATCACACACATTTCTATCAAGGTGTCACACAGAAGATTAACTTCAACCTCTTAACTACCATGATTCCAGACCCTTCATGCTGGGCAGAACTTCAAAAGTGGAGATAAAGCTGGTGGTGTAAGTATTTTTCGTCTGCAGCAGACGATTAAAAAAATCAGAGCTAGCGAAGATATAAGAACTGTCGTGAGGTTGCTGGGAACACCACAGTTGGGGTTCTTCTTCTAAATGGCCTCATTTATTCTAGTCCTGAAATCCACTGGGGCCTCAATGACATGCATTGCATTGCTTTATTTTGCTAGAAATATAATGGTGATTAATATTAGTCCTTTTCTGCTCCACAGAGCGTTATTTTAAGATGTGCTAATGCTACAAGGCATGACACTTGGGACATATTCATCTGTCACTATATATTTAATGGTGTCTTTTCTCAGCTGAGCTGTTACCGATATCTACTTCGGTGTGGCAGCAAGAGAGTAAATCGTGTTTGAAAGGATTCTGAATACAACTCTGTTGTAAGGTATTCAATCACTGGAGCAGAAGAAAGAGTCGCACCTCACGAACAGACTTGCGTGAAGTTGAAGAGCATGTGGTTGACTGGTTTGCCGTGTGTGACACACGAAGTAAAAGAAAAATCTTGTCCAGAATACCCATTGGATCAAAACCATTCAAACAAGGTGGGATGGGCATGGACATATTAACTATTGGCTATTAAAGGGATAAAGCACTTGCGACTGCAGGCTAGCTGGGCATTCTGTATTTTCGTAGGTCAACCATCTGTCTGTGAATGAGGTGTGTGTGTTGACAGTTTGTAGCTCCAGTGTGTGACAGATGGCGGAGGGGTGTGTGAGCACTCTGTTGGATTGGGACTTGTTTGTATTGGGGAACATTCTGGGCAGCAATCAGGTCCTTAGCACTCCAGAGGTATCCTTCACGCTCTTCCAAACTTCACCCTCATGTCACAGGGGAAAGTGATGACTGCGCACTCCTGGACATTTGCTACTCCATCCTTCGCACCTCTTCATGCCTTTATTTCCACTTTCCCCCTCTCTATCTTTCTCTCTCTCTCACTTACTTCGCTGAGAGAGAGCCAACGCTAAGTGACCTTCAGCCACACCCACCAGGACAGAGAGAGAGTGTGAGAGAGTGAGAGAGAGAGAGAGAAGAGAGAAGAGAGAGAGAAGAAAGAGAAAGAGAGAGAGAGAGAGAGAGAGAGAGAGAGAGAGAGAGAAAGGAATGCAACACAAGATGACACAGGCCAAAAAAACAAATTGAAGACAGAGAATGGAAAATCTCTCTCTGAAAACCAGTGGAGCACACAGATGATTGTGACAAGAAAGATGACTCGGCATCCCATTTCTCTTCTTCTCTCTTCATCTCTCTTGGGTCTGATTAAACCGTGCACTCAAAGATGACCCCCCTACTAGGATAAAATGAGGTGGAGGGGGAAGGTTGCAAAAGAAAACGAGAGAGTGCGAGAGAGTCCCTTTGAATTTGCATGTAATGTGAAGGGACCGGAGACCAGCATGCCAGAATACTTGAAGGGGATGGGATAACAAGATCATCTCCCCAGTACGATGTCGCCCCAATTACACGACAGCAGCGCTCCTCAAATCGATGTAGCTCAGCGTGTAAATGCAAGAGCATTTCTAGAGTTTAAAAGGGCAGCCATAAAGTTAAGAACTGGCACCCAATCATTTTTTAACTGTGAAATAGAGTGGAAACCTGCCAAATGATGCCATCCTTTCATATTTTATCTTCAATAAACACAGTCCTTTACAGGCACAGGTTGGGATATGACAAGGAATGGAAGAGTGTCCACGGGTTAGGAACATACGGGTCTTAAACATATCAGAAAACCTCCCAGGCTCATCTGGACATACGATCACTTGTGACTGCCGACAGGCTAATCTGGGATTTACTTTCCCTCATATGCAGCGCAATTACCAGAGCCATGATTGAACAAGCACCACTGTAATTATGTGAAGGGACGAGAGTGTTTGTGCGTTTGTATGTGGGCTGTTCAAATAAGCCTTCAGCGGTGTGGCCGTCGGTGGAATCAGCGAGAGGGTGACATGAGGGAATTGAACGGACGGCTTGGTGGGTGAGAGAGAGTGTGAGGGAGAGAGTGGAAGAGGGAGGGAGAAGAAGAGAGGGGAGGGCACGTACACTGCCTACAAATCACACACTGCAATCACAAACTCTCCGAGGCGACGGGCTTCGTTCAGTTCGCGTCGACTTCTACTTTAACGGAGCCGCAGCTCGTCGTGCCAAGCAACTTCCAGCAGGGAGTCGGCGCCCACCGAGGCACCCCGCTACTTCTCCACGACTTGCCCTCCCTCCAGCCCGGCCAGCGGGAGACGAGCGGCACAGAGAGAACCTGGAGAAACAGTCCGCTATCACAAAAAACCCTCCAGCTCATACGCAGGGCTTTGTTCGACCACAGTTTTTTCCCCCAGAGGTGTCTTCAGACAAACAAGGAAAAATACATTCGTTAATAGTTTCCTGTCCGTCCTTTGAAGCACGAAGCGAGTTTTTGGACAATGTAGCCATTGAGCTTCGAGCAGCCTAAATGGCTTCTGTGGGTTCAGCGGAATGTGGTAATGTTGAGGTGCAGCGACTGCATCGCTTTTTCCAGGAGACGGAGGCATTTTGGACGAATGCGACTGAAAGCCCGGCATCTGAAGTGACCAACTTGAGGTAAAGGAAGGAAAAAAAGCAGCTAACTGCTTGGTGAACAGTTTTCTTGCTCGTTAATGAAGCTCTGACATATCCGTGGGTGAGACTTCTTAAGTTGAGTACAAGTGTCAGGTTTGCTGCTCTATTGTCCACTGAAATAAACAGTTTACACATCTACATGCAAATAAACAAATAAAAACTTAACTTTAGCCACTTTGGTGTAAAATCATAATTCCTTAACCACTTACGGCTCAGTTCCTAAGCAATGTGGGCAGATAATCTGACAATTTGCTGTAAAACTTGAATATGCTTATTCATATATACTTATAAACCTAAAATGTGCTTTAAAAAAATAAATAAATAAAAAAAGACCCGTGTAAAAGATCACCTGTCGGTATGTGTTCTGTAAGGACTACAGAAGGGTTGACCTGAAAGATTATGCTCTAAGCAGGCTGGAGCAACCAGTGCCAGTTAATTGTCCCCCAGCATGGTGGATTTTTTTCTAACGAGTGATCAATGTGTTGATTATAAGGATCTAAGCATTTAACCAACAGCATTTCAGTGCAGGGGTCTGTCTACGTTCTTTAAATAGGCACCCATCTGTCCTCAACAAGTGCACACAAACATAGCACAACTGTTAAACTGCTTTCTGAAGGAAAGTAGTACAGTTAAAAATGTCTGTAATAATTTTTATTTAAATTAGGCCATCCTCTAGAGGCCAGTCTTTTGTTCTGTATTGAAGTGGAGCCCCCCAAGGAACCTGTGCCTGAATAATGCATGTAAGCTTACACACATGGACGCGCATTCACCTGTGCACTTTTCCAAGCCATTACTAATACTTGTGCTAAAATAAGGCGCATTGCCTGTTGGCACTGCCGCTTGGTAGGCACTGAATTATGAAGTCTAGTCATTATTGATGTGCCTGGAGGACATGGCACATTCCCATCCAAGTGTCTTTACTCATATCCAAGATAAATATGGGTTGACAGTTGAGTCAGAAAGATGAGACTGTCTGTGATGAGCAAGCATGCAAGGTTTCAATGTGATAACACAATGATCATTGGGTGTGTTGTGAATGAGCAAGAGCTCTGCTCAGTGCCACTGCGTTTGGCGTTTGATAGGACATCACTACTTTAAACTCCAATCTTCACAGGCGGCAGTTTTGGATCCCATTTCATTTCAGTGCTGGAATGCAGTTGCTGTAAAAGGAATTTTTTTTTAAAAAAAAGTCAGAGCCTCTGGTTCTAATCAGATATTAGCAACGAGATGCTCTTTTCATTCTGCCGAGCGCTGAGAAGATGAATCATTCTAGTTCATTTACCAAACATATTCCCTTAATTTCCTCCACACCAAGTATTAATGCTTTTAATATGCATTTAATTTATACAGTTCCCCATCTATGAATACATTTCTATCAAGTCCTATATACTGCTCTGAAATTCTATGATGTTTTTTCTCCCCTCCACCCAGCAGGTCTCCAGTGCTTTTTGTCTCTCACTCATCTCTCTCCATGCCACTCTCGCCCTCCCACCCTGAGCTTATTTATGAACTATTACCATCATGCGCTAACACTTTATTAGGTCTGTAAAAAACCAAGGGAATGAATCATTGTCTCGGTCTCGCTCCCCACTGTTGTAGTTCACTTTCCAGTGCACCCACTTCTTCATATGTGCCTCAGCGCGCGCGCGAGCACACACACACACACACAGCATTCCCCCTCAACCTGTACATGCAAATTCCATACCAGTCAGAGCCTGCTTTCAACAAACGACTAATTAATTCTTAAGAGGCCTTAATTAATATCTGTTTTTCAGTTAAAAAATGTTGGCCTTCCTGCCTTTCCAATGTTAATGATTTTTATTTTAAAGAGCCATTGATCCGGTTAGATCCTGTTGACACCCGCAGCAGATAGACTGCTCCATAGACAGCTCTAAGATGACTGGCCCTTGAGTTCAATGGGCTGAGAAGGCACGCATTCGATTAGATCATAAAGCATGTGATCATTTTTCCACACTAATCAATGGAATAGGTTTACACTGTCCTTAGTAGAATTATTGCTTTAAAGAAGAATGTAGCATTCATACAGGATACGAGACAAGCCGATTAACAGTAGTTTGATGTAACTGTGAAATAGCTGCAGGTTTTTAGTGCACCACACTACAACCTTGCAACCATTTAACACTGCAGATTCCACTGCAAGTGCCTGTGAATTTTTTTCCCCTGTGCCTGTGAAAATCAAAATGGCAGACCAGCCATGAAGAAAATGAGCTTTGACAGCATGCATGGCCTCACTTCGACGTAATTAATTAATAATAAATAAGGTGGTGACACCATAACTAGTCTTTGGGCTCAATGGGATGGAGGTCTCTGAAGAAACCTTGGCAAAATTGAAAAGATAGAGAGACATTAAAACTTTCATGACTTCAGATAAATTAGTAAGAGGGTCACTTCTTGGGACAAACACAGCAGCTTTGATATAGAGAAGCATCTGCTCATGTAATAGCAATAACTTAAGCAATGTAACTAGATGTCTAATACAACAAGTATCCGGCAGCAAATATCCAAAGTTCCACTTGGGGCAGCTTACATAATACTATAACTACACTTCTAGCAAAACCATCATTTAGGGTAAAAACAGAACACACATTTAAGGATAACACAAATCATATTATATATGGGAAATCAGACGTCTGTCTGCTGCTTTTTTGTGTGTAATAAAACTGCGTGAGTCCACTGAAGTAGAAAAGCTAGCAAGAACTGCAAACATTTCTCATCAAAGATCACATGCATAACTGGTTTGCCAACACATTCATTCTGCAGATCAACAGACAGAACGCTACTCTCCCTGTTCAAACACTGCAGGATGATAAACGTGGCCACAGGGAGAACGTAAATAGTCCATTGTTGAATTACAGATAATTTAATTACTGTAACATGCCGTATTCATAAGGAAAGCTACTGTTTGGTTAAACTGTGCAATCAACATTTAACCTTTCTGAGGGGAGATCAGTCTCACACTAAAGGGGGGGTGTCTGTATACAAATGTCATGCTAGACCTGTTGATTATTTATGCAGAACCATACTCAAAAGTAGAAAGTGTGACCTCCAAAAGTATCCCCAGTTACTTGCCTTAAAGAGTGACTTTCCTCTAATGGTGTCCTTGTTTCTCCTTCTACATCAGGCATGTTGCCCTCGCCCCAGGTGTGCATGTCTACCCTGGTGACGGTGAGCACTATGGCGGTGGTTGACCTCTACCTGCTGGAGCAGAGCATGCTGGGGCCTCGGGGCAGTGGGAGACTGGCGGTGTGGCCATGTGTTGCAGTGGCTCTGGGAGACCTGTGCTTCCTGCTGGCGCTGCGCTTTGTGTCAGCCGGGGTAGTCCAGGAGGCTCGCTCGCCTCGCCGGGGCTTTGCCAATGCGCTCTGGTTTCTTTTTCTGTCACTGTTACAGCTCAAGCTCTTCTTTGTGTGCCAAAACTACAGACAGGAGCGACGTCCGCCTGACCCACTGGCACGCAAGACCCTCACGTTGCTCCTCTCGGTTTGCCTGCCCTCACTCTTCCTCATCTTGACAGGCGCGGACCACATGACCCCGCTACGCAGGAAGCAGGAAGTGAGGAGCCGGCTCCTGTGGGTCGTGGTGGACCTGCTAGATGTTCTAGACCTGCAAGCTGGCCTGTGGGAGACTCAAAGCAATGTGGGAGTTCCTTTGTGGGTGGACGGTATTGTGTTCTTTTACTGCTACGTGCTGCTGCTGCTCCTGCCCTGTGTCTCACTCACAGAGCTCGGGGCGGCAGCTTTGCCAGGGCTTAGGGGGCCACGGAAGGAGGCTGTCTACCCCTGGCTGAGTCTTATCACCATAAACATCTTTACGCTGGCACTTCGGGGCGTGGGCATGCTGTGGTACAGAGACCCGAGGGTGTCCACTGTGTTTCTGGGCAAAAACCTGCTAGCTCTGGCCGTGAAGCTCAGCTCTGCCTGGGAGAGACGCAGGCAGGGGGGTGGAAGGGAGCAAGGTGCAGGAACAGATGGAGGAGCAGGAAGCCAGACTTCGGGGGCAGCTATGGAGCAAAGAGAAGAACAGGGCCAAGGGCACACATCTCCAGTGGCCCCATCCTCTCGGTACCACTCGCTATCACGCACTCAGGGTCATGCGACCCTAGACCCTGCAGAAACTTCCCTGGGACCTGCCTACATTTCCCATGAGCTCTAAAGAGCAGGAGAGATTAGAGCAGGAGGCATCCAGACATTAGCTACTGAGGATGAGCAACAAGACTGTGCAGACTACTTTGGCCACCACTTGGAGTAACTCATCCTGTTAGCACACTTTGTACAAATGAGGGTTGATACATCTTGGTTCTTTTAGACCACTGTTATACATAAAGGGACAAATGGGGCTCAGCTGAAAGAGTAATATTAACTAAGTGCCTTTGTATAAGAGCAACAATTAAAACTAAGGTTGTTTCTTTGAATCCCTTTCATTATGAATTTTAACCTGTACCGTGTACTGTGAAGCATGACCTCCATTAGTACTTCTGTAATAAAATGTTTGTTAGACACCGACCTCTTTCACATTACTCGCTCACTGACTGGCATAGACCGAGTCTGCTCTTAGCCAGGGAACAGTTCTGCAGTGTTATGTAAACACCACCACACACAAAGGGATACAAAGAGTGTCAGGGTGTCACTGTTGTGATGCTTCATTCAAACTGCAATTAGTGACTTTGGCCATTGAAAACAGTTTCTTCTTCTTTCTGTTTGGTTAAATGGAAGTTTGACTGTTGAGCAAACACTGTCAGAGCATATGCCCATCACTGTCTGCGTTTACAGAACATCCTTTTAATATACGTGAAAGACCGTGAGACAAATCTCTGGGGGGAAAAAATGACACGGCAAGAGCTGATTCCCTTTGAATCCCTCATTTATCGTAATTAAGCGGAGTACAAAGAGCAGCTCAAGTGCCCGTGCAATTATCGCTCAAGCCTTGTGGACGTCTGCCTGTAATCTCAGAAATGACAAGGCTTCAGAGGTGGTGACAGTGTGTCCTGGTCAGGGTGACCAGACAGGGGTTTTATTTGATTTCTATCAGCCACCACTAATGCACTCTGCACTCTCCTCCCTCCTAACTAAACCCATTAATACAGATATTAATTGAAATTGAGAGTCATTTGTCAAAGGGCTAAGTGCTCAAGTGCAAATTCATATGTGACTTCACGTGATTTACATGAACTATTTACAAAATGAATTTTAAAAAAAGGCAAGCCTGTCTGCCAATTTCCAGGCAGTGTGGCTATTCATTATGACATTATGGAGCATCCCCCCAAGAGGGCCTGTTCGCTTCAGAGGGATTTCAGAGAGATGAGCACAGAGGGATGAGCCAGTCCTGGAGTCCATCTCTTCAGCTTTCATCTTTGCCTCATTCTCCGTTTCAAATACATGCATTTTAGATGCACAACCCTGGCAGGCAATTTTTAAGATTACTTAAAAAAAAATATATATATATATATATATATATATATTAGAAAAATTGAGAGAACTACAAGCAGCAACATTGCTGTTTCTTCCTGTGAAGTAATGAGCGTAACATTGAGCATTTTTCTGCTCACCTCACATAAACCATCAGCTGGCTAGATCATGGCACATGTAGCACCTGTGTTACACCGTGTCTCACCCCTTCTTGCTTCCGTCTTTTGTTTCTGTCCTCCGTGCAGCTATGCTAATGTTTTTCCCACAGGATTGTAATTATTCTCCTCCACCAAAGCTGTCAGTTCCTCCTTCTTTCCTTGTGCTCCTTCTTTTATTTCGCTCGTTTGTTTAAATTTGCCCCCTAGCCGACAGGCAGCCTACCTCTACTCCGCTTACTCTGTCAGGGCTGGTTAGGCAGAGGAGAGGAAAAACGAGGGAGGAAGAGAGGGGGAAGATTAAAGGACCAATGCTTAAAGCCAAAAGGCTGCCAAATGCAATTAATTTACAGTTTGCTACACATGTGCCTACACACATGCAAAGAATGAGCACAAAGGCAAAATATTCAAACAACTGTTGGCCATGTTTGAGAACACAAACACACACCTTTAGACATATGCCATTGCCTTGCTTGACTGCTGCTAATTTCATCTCATATTCAAGCCTGAACTGCTTCCTTGAGCTGAAAACCTCTTCAGACCATCTGTATATAAGCACTGACTTCATTTATTATCATTAAGACAGGCACGGAGACTAATGGCATCATAATGTTTTCAATTACACTCTCGCCAATGAGGCATCTTATGTGTAAACTGAGGTAAGCCTGTGTGAAACAACACATTAAACAATACATTAGTTTCTTTGATGGGCAGGAAATAAGAAAGGCAGAAGAAAAGGGGGGGGGGGGGTCTACCTTTCCCAGGGTGGGGCCCAATGGAGGCCCTGGAGCTGCCTGTCCTGATCGAACAATTGCTTTTATCACGCCACCAACATCCACCTTCTTCACCGTTTTGGCTGCTCTGGATACCTTGGACATTCTCTGTGTGGGTGCTGGACTCGCTCTGTTCTTGCTTCCTGGCCTCCCTGTTAAGGAAAGGTAATTATTAAGTTCTCTTTTAAGGCATTAAAAATTCAACACTCCCCGATCAATATATGACCAGAAGCAAAGGAGGACATTACACACAATCTCTGAGAGAGTGCCTGCTTTGGAGTGCGTGTTTGTTATCTGCAGCTACTCTCAATGAAAAGCTTCACCCTTCTGAGGTAAATGGCTGAGAAACCTTTGGGCCTGAGAGATAATGATAGAAAAGTACAGACACGCGTGTTCAAGGGGCTATCCTGAGTCGCTTCAGCGCACACAGAGATCCCTGCTGATCCATTACGGGCAGCTGGCGCGGCTTGGGCCCAGTTCAGTAAGGGTCAGCAGAGCTTGGACGGCAGCCACAAAGCACTGCGATAGCTACCGCAAGCCTCGAATAGTAATAGCATGAGAATGATACACAAGGGCATGGGGGTGGGGGAGGGTGTAACGCTTCGGGTGTTCATTCTACACTGAATTCAATTAAAAAATTCAGCCAATTAGTTGAGTAGTGCAATATTCTGAACTTATGCTCCAGGAAGAGTCATAAACATACATCCCCCATAAGCTCCTTACACAAAGAATAATTACTACTTATTTGCGTAAAACAGTACACAGAACAGTGATTCTGTAAACGGGCTAACGGGGTCCAAAAACCAATGAGCGTCTTAAGCACCATTTAATCAGTCACAGCTCGATCACTTTAATGCAATACAAAGTAGTTAAAAGAACCAATGGGATATTTCATCTAAAAAGTGGATAGGGAGCACTTCAAGGAAAGCCTGAAAATGGCCAAAGTAATTAAAATGGCCTTTCATCACAACCTATGTATCACAGCCTATTTATCTACAAGCACCTGATTTGAACGCTGGAAGGGAATGAACACGGTCACAGGAAGGTGAACCGAGGTCTGCTTTAAAGCTTCCTCACAGACTTGTGCTCACAAAGGCAGGAACACAAGCAAGGAAATCTCTACAAAAGCAATGATGCAGTGCAAGTACCTTACATTGCAGGGTACACGGGAACCAAGACCCACAGCTCCTTGCAGGTTTAATGTATGTGGCTTTCACTGCAGGAATGCATTTGAAAATCCTTTCACTGGCCTTCCTTCGAAATGCCAGGCACGTAGAGTGCTTTATTTTCATTCGTTTTTACGCCGCTCTCCTAACGCATTTGCGCTCTTTAAGAAGCATGTTGCAGTTTGAATCAATTTACGAGTCAGTCAGAGAGTGAAAGCCTGCTGGCAACCCTCCAGTCCTGCAAGGCAATGGAAAGGTGGGGGGGCTCAATCACTCTATAATATTCAGAACCTGAAGAGTCCAATCACTGGTCTCAAAGGTTGAATGAGGCAGTTTATAGAGGGAGTGGGGTGTGACTTGCTTCAATTTAAGGTCTAGTTTTCTAGACCTTGGCAAAAGCAGTACATGAATTGCATGAATTTAGTTTCCATTAAATGTGGCTCTGTTGATGGGACAGTGAGATGCATGGAGAAAAGAGAGACCAACAGACCTGGATGAGTGCAGCAGTACTCAAAGAATGTTTACAAAACTTTGTTCATTGTTCTGTGATGCTTTGAAGTCTTTCTCCTGTTGTGAAACAAGTTGACTGAAAAAAACATTCTATTTATTCTTCTGCCGAGCGTGGAAAATATGTTTAAATGTCAGATGAGTAATTTGAAGGATGTCTGCGATTAGAACAGCTTAACAAAGGACACCTATAATGCAAAAAGGCACTTAAATTGGAATTGTGTAATTCTGGGTAACCTTTTTTAAAAAAAAGATGCAGTTAGCCTGAGCAATACCTAGTATACGGAGGGGAAAAAAAAAGACGCAGTGCTGAAGACTTTTTTGAAGACTGCTACTTTGATGGCAGGTTTGGTTAATGATATGCACATGAATAAAGCAGGATAGTGAGTGCTGGGGAGTTTCACATTCTGAATACCAATGACGCTGGACTAAAAGTTGATTATATTTATTTTCTGCCATTAATGCTTCGTCTCACTGTGCAGCTTATTGTAGACAAGATCATATCACCCAGATAATTAGCCATGCATATAGCTAATGCAAAGCCTGTGCTGTGGTATTCAACTTGTCTCACTTATTTCAATGGGAAAGAAAAGATAGAGAATTACAGCAGTTAATGGTATCCTTTCAACAGATTATATTTCAGAACTGAGTGATGGGAATAAAAAGGAACACCATCGTTTGATTTAAAGTGGTGGTGGTGGTGGGGGCAGCATTTTCAGAACAATGAACAATTTAGGCCTGAATATGTTGTTCTCTCATTCATTTATCCTTTAGTTTCTTTACAAATTGTTTCACTGAAAGGCTCCATACCCCATGGGCCAATAGTGCAAAAATATTGTAAATCATTAAGTCGTCAATTTAAAGATGAAAAAGAAACTAATCAACAGCCTAATCGTGTGGTTAATAGTATTTCCAGCTCAGAACGATGAGCTGTTTTCGATGAAAATGTGGAGTGCTTGAATGATGTTCTGTTAACAGCAGGAGCTGATATTTGATTTATAAGCTCTGGGACTGACAAAGACATTTTATGAAGTGATTTAAAGAGCTCAAAATCAGTTCCACAGCTCCCATTTATTTGCATATATAGATTTACAACCTGGCATTTTGAACACCAGCCAGTTCATCCAGTTTGCCCCTCTACGGATAGGCTTGTATTTATTTTAGGTCTGAGACAAATTGGACTTGCACACATGGGAAAACCGCTTTGTACTGACACAAGAATAACCAATTTGCAAGACCTGCTGAGCAGGCAATTTGTGATTTTCACAAAATAGACTGAATCAAGGAAATAAATGGTCAAAGAAGTGTACTAAAATAAGCTATTCATGCATCTAACAAAGGGTTCTTGCAGTAAAATTACTATGTGTACAATTATATTAATGATGCAGGATGTACAAAAGCAGGCTGAACGCACAGAATGTACTGCAAACATAATGTGGAGGCTTGTACTTTTGTAGCAGTTCTATGAAAGTGACAAGAAACAGCCCTGGCACAGAACTGAAACTTGCTTTAGAAACTGCTACAGTAAAACAGTAATCTACATTAATTAAGTGACTCATTATCTTCCACTGCTGCTCCAACATAAAGCCTAATTCTACACAGTGAGGACTGAAAATACATTTTTCCTCCTGTTTCGTTATAGAGTGGAATACTGGGAACACAAGAGGGTAATTTCAAAAAACATCAAAACATAATCAAGTATTGAAACTTAAAACTTTATCGCCAGTAATTCTTTTTTGACAATCACTAGC
The DNA here is from genome assembly GCA_037974565.1 of Clupeocharax schoutedeni. Taxonomy (NCBI): domain Eukaryota; kingdom Metazoa; phylum Chordata; class Actinopteri; order Characiformes; family Alestidae; genus Clupeocharax; species Clupeocharax schoutedeni. Next base: position 2,370,543 of record JBBPDH010000031.1, read on the forward strand.
AGTCATCTTTTTGAAAAAGCTAAGATATCTTTTTATCTGAGGCGCACCAATCTGCGTCAACACAGGCACTTTTTTGTTTTTGCTGGATCAGAAACTGTATCAAGACTCCATGTATGATATTGAATTGAATTTTTAATTTTGAGTATGGTTACACTCCTGAAAGAAATGTAAAAGATTTCAGTGTTTGGGAACATTTAAAAAATTAACAAAAAAAGGTCAAAAGTGCTCCTTTTATTATAGGAGTCATAATTTGATGAAGGTTTTTGACTTTTCAATGTAATAGCACAATAGCTGCAACATTAAAGGCACCTGCCTACTATGGCGTAGATACCCAAACAGCTCTGACCCATCCAGGCATGGACTCTACAAGATCTCCAAGGTGTGCTGTGTTGTCTGGCACCAGAATAGTAGCAGTAGATCCTTCTAAGTCCTGCAAGTTGTGACATAGGGCCTCCATGTATTTGACTAGTCCTGCACATCCCAGAGATGCTCGATTTAACTGTGACAAGTCCACATTTTAAACATTTTATGTTCTTCAAACTATCACTAAACAATTTCTGCAGTGTGGCAGGGATCATTATCCCGCTGAAAGAGGCCACAACCGTTAGGGAATGCTGTTGCCATGAAGGCTGTACTTTGTCTACAATAATATTTAGGTAGCTGGTACATGTAATAACATTCAAATGGATGCCAGGACCCAAAGCTTCACAGTAAAACTTTACACAGAGCACACTGCCTCCATCACTTCCCCAGGTCCCCACACACACATGGCTGTCCAGTTCTGATGATCATGTGCCCACTGCTGTTGGTTTGGGCACTGTGTCCAATGTGCAGCTACGTAACCCCATACGCAGCAAGCTACAATGTACTGTGTACAATGCACTGTGACTTCATTCTATTATAGCCAGCATTAACTTCGTTCTGCAATTTGCACTTATGTTGGACTGGACCTAAAGGGCTAGCATTTGCACTCTACATGGATCAGTGAGTCTTGAAAGTCCATGACCTTGTCGCCAGGTCACTGATTGCCCTTTTTTCCTACTTTTGGTAAATAATAACCACTGTATCCTGGGAACACCCTACAAGGCCTAGAATTTTGAAGACGCACTAACCCAGTCGTCTAGCAATCACAACCTGGTCGCCCATACCCTCACGAAACCCATCCCTTCAGATCTGCTTATAGCCTCTAAAACACTGTTCTTGCACCCACATGCATGGGTTCATCTGATCCCTTCATTTGTTCTTACTTGTGTTGTTTCCCTATGTATGTTATAAAGACATTTTGTTTTATTTTTTGATTTTTTTTTGTTATATATTTTTATGTTTTTAATGTAAATGTTAAATTTTATTGTATCTTCAATTCTACGTAAAGCGCCTTAAAAAGCACTCTATGAATAAAATGTATTATTATTATTGGTCCATGTTTCTATCTTTATGGGTGGTGGTAGAATGGTAGGTAAAACACGGGTGTGTCCGAAATCGCGGACTACCCTCAGTGCACTGAGATTTAGTGCGTAGCGCGCACTGCTGTGGGTCAGTGCTGTCCTAAATAGAACACTAACGTTTTGCACTTAGCGGAAGTGACGGACTAACACTTTCTCGCGATTCTCGAGCCGCCAAAATATCTGCTGGTTTTACCGCAGTGTACATCAGCAAAATAATTGTATTAACGTTACTAACATTTATACGAACCAGCTGCTTCCGCTTGGACTTGTATTTCACTGTTTGCCGCCATTATCCAACTCGAAAACAAGTCCCGCCCCCTCCGCTACATGGTCAAAATGGCACCTGTTTAGTGTGCATAGTGTCCATCGTTCTGCACTGCGCTTACTGGCTGATTTCAGAGCAGCATCTGGGTACTTTGAGCGCACTGAATTTTAGCTTGGTTTAGAGTGTGAGCACACTACGCACCGCACTTGTCTGTGAACCCGACGATCACATCTACCACTGTGTCCTTGAGCAAGACACTTAACCCTCAATTGCTACAGGGGGACAGTAGCAACTAATGACTGTAAGGGCATCTGCCAAATGTCCCTTTACCTTTGCCTTACCAGAACACATTAACTGACTGTACACATGCTGCCTAATATATACCAGCCCTTGAAAAGTACCAGTGTAGTGAGATACTCAATGTTATTCACGTTTATGTTGTGGCTGAGCAGTACATAAAGCAATACAGAACATAAGCAAATAGATAATAAGAAATCAGCATAACTGATTTAATATGATACATTGAGAACAGAAAGCCATTTTATGACAATTCTATTGTCCCCTTATCCTGCCATTCACAGTCTGCCAGAGTGGTTTAAATTCCTATGCTCACATGCTTGCTTCTTAACTATGTATTAAACAGTTTACACACTTACAATTTGTCATCTAATTGATTTACTGTTTCACCTACTGGTCTGCAATTACTGAAACTGGCTTCTATGAACCTCATTTTGAAAGGTAAGAAAATCTACATGCACTGGTATAAAACAAACT
>JBBPDH010000031.1:2381197-2401611 GCA_037974565.1 Clupeocharax schoutedeni
GGAACACGAGCCTAAGAATTTCATTACAGTAATGATGCTACATTGTTATCTGTATATGACAAATAAAACTTGAAACTAGAATAATCAGGGTTTACAAATAAGCAGTAAAGCCAGTGTGACTGGCCACACTGGGAGGAGAATATGAGAGAATGTAAACAAGCCGTTACTGGGGATTACTGGATGTTTATCCATACATGGTACATACTGATCCTACAGGAGGACATGACATTAGTGTCAAAAATTTGCGCCATGTCCTACTGTATGATCAGTTTGGAGGGATGCCCCAAGCCAATAGTGTGCCCCGTATTAAGCCCACCGTTCCTCTACAGGTGTCACATTAATGTTGACCATCTCAGTAACAGAGTGTCAGTGCGAAAAGCTGGAAAAGTGTTTTTACCTGACAAATCGTCTACTGCATTCACACCAACACGAAAAGACCTTCAGGTTCACTCTCTCAATGCTCTGGCCATGTGAGCTGCCATATTTCCAAAAGTCAGGCGCTGCTGACCCGCCACCCAGCGGGCAGGAGGAGGAACTTCAGCTGGACCGACAGTGGTTTCCAGATGTTTCAAACAGATTCTTGATTTTAAAACAGTTACTCAGTTGTTATTCAGACTTACACTGGTTCAACGAGATTTGAGGTTTTAAAAGAGTTATCCAGATCCACACTACAGTGTGAAATCGTTTATCTGCGTTTAACACATGAATCGAGTGTAGAAGAAGACAGACAGCGATGGGTGGCGCCAGGGGAGCAGTCTGTAAAGACGGAACTTTCTCAAGTGTACCTCGGTGGTGCCACTTGCAGTCCTGGGATTTGAACCCACAACACTCAGATTTCAGAAGCAACTCCCTAACCACTACCCAAACTTGCTGATTAACAGAATAGCCGTACATATTTGCAGATTTTTTTTAAAGAGTTATACTTTAAATTATGAGCAGTGTATAACCATCTCACACACTTATAACTTGTCATTAGTATTGTATTATTGTAGTATTGTATTTACATTACTTTACATGAACATTAGGGGGCGAAATTACCCACCCTGGTCCCCCCCCCCCCCCCTCTCTCTCTCTCTCTCTCTCTCTTTCCCTCTCTCTCTCAGCCAGTCGCATGGTGATTTCGTCATGACGCTGCGCCAACACGGTCGGTGTCTGCATGGGTGCTAAAAGCTAGAGTGAGCTAAATCTGCAGGTTTTTATTTCTAACTAGAGTCAGTTGTATTTAGTTTACATCGACCGTCGGAATGGCAGAAGCAATTCAGAGGAAACTGCAGTCTGAACTGGAGAAGTACCAGCAGATGCAAAAAGGTTGGTTTGCAGATCCAGCAAAACCGTTTTGTTCTGTAAAACCGTCCGATAGTAACGTTAAACCAGACTCGCCTGTCAGCCCGCTCAGTCTACTTACAAACTGACTACAATTTACATTATATGGACAAAAGTATTAGGACGCCTGGCCATTACACCAGTAGGGAATTTAATGACTGCATTCAAATACATAGACATATGGAGCTGGTTCCCCATTTCAGCTGTAACAGCTTCAACGCTTCTTGAAATGGTTTCCACAAGATTTTCTGTGGAAATGTATGCGCGTTCGTTCTATGTTGGACGAGAAGGCCTGGCTCGATACTTCAACAACTCCATATGAAAGTCTCTTTGAATGCAGTGTTATTAAAGTCCCTTTAATGCACAGGCAGTCAGTAAAACATATCCTTTGATTAGGGTGTTCACACTTTAGGACTGTGCAGTTATAAAAATACTCAATAGTGAAATACATTGAGATACTTAACATGACCAATACAGCAAAATACAACTGTATGGAAATTCATTCATTTTGTCCAGGAGGTATGACGAAACGTGTATGGTGGTGCTCTTCAGATACCACTATTATAATAATGGTCCAGCAAACATTTAGATAAAACATTTTACTGCTTTATATTATTTCTGTAGTATTTCCCTGTTAATATATAATAATGAAATTGTGTATTGAAGCATAGTAAAGCAGTGGTTCAAATATACCATAGGACATTAATGTTGTATTGCTGTAGGTCTTTTATGAGGTCTTTTTACACTTTGGGCAATACCATGAACATAATGCTCTCTTGTGTGGGTCACATTACAGATGTCAGTAAAAGCATGTCAGCTCGGCAGAAACTCGAGGCTCAGCTGACGGAAAATAACATTGTTAAAGAGGTAAGAACAAATGAACTGAAATTACAAGTTCTGGGTTTTGGGCCAGATTTCTGTTTTGTGTATCACCTTGAATAAAATCAATCATGTGGAATATTAACTTCTTTACTGGAACATTGATGCTTTTAATGTCATACGGTTATAATTTTGTGTCTATTTTGTTTCTCAGGAGCTGGGTTTGTTGGATAGCCAGAACACAGTTTACAAGCTTATTGGACCAGTACTGGTTAAACAAGATCTAGATGAAGCTAAGGCAACAGTGGGCAAAAGGCTGGAGTATATTAATGGAGAAATGTAAGCATGAAATGTAAAAGCTACTGCATGCTGTTTATTATTTATACATTTTATTATAGAGCTGCATGCACTGTGCTTTTACCTGAAAGAATTTTTTTGTTTGAGATGTATCATTCCTACAGCTGTTTAGTCTATAAACAGGCCTAATCTGTGCCTGGGGAAATCCTTTCTTTCAGCCAACGCTATGAAACGTCGCTGAAAGAGATGGAGCGAAAATCGGAACAGCATCGTGAAGTCCTGGCCAGCCTACAGCAGGAATACCAGCGCGCCCAAGGCCTCCCAGTCGGAAAAGCTTAACCGATGAATTGATATGTCCGTACATTTAGACATGCTTGGTCTCTTTTGCACCATCACTTCACCCACGCTCATGTTTATGCTTATTCATCCTTCACCTTCACCGTCATTCACCTGAAGAGAATGTTTGCAGTTTTGTTTGTGAATAAATTTAATTTACTTAAACTTGTCCTTCAGTCAATCTTAAAATGTATATGGTGCTTTAATTTTGAGCTTGATTGCAAATTTTAGATCAGATAGCTTAGATGCTGCCTTTTACTTATGTACGATCTCAACCCTGTACGATCTCAAATTTTTAAAGAGGTAAAATATGAAGTCTTGTTTTTTTTTTAAAGTTTAATTAAGGTTAAGCTTAATGGTAACTGACATGTTTTGCTTAAAATTGTCAATACATTATTATTCTTTTGCCCATAATGACAGTTCAGAGAAACTTCCGAAAAACGTGCAGTAATTTTGTAGGGGACTGTCTTCATTGACCAGAATCTGTACCACCAGTGCCATGCCTAAGAGGCTCTCTTCAAAAATGTATGGTCTAGGTTATGTCATGGATATTCAGGATAATAATTGAAGCTTGAGTGAATTGCTCTAAAGCTTTTTTAGTTGATGTCTTGGGTAATAATTGCTTATATGAGAGCATTGATTGCCTCTTAAATTATTTAAGGTGCTGAATTCAAGATTTAAGATACTTTATTCGTCACATGCAGTCATACAAGTACAACACAGTGAAATGTAAAACTTCTTTGTATATTAATGTCTCTAGGCTGAATTTTTAACTAGTTGCAGTGAAACAAGGACAGTACATTTTCATGACCAAGCATGAAAACTTGTATCAATGAAAAATTTTTCTGTTACTTTTTATACTTGAAAACTATTTTCTGGTTTTGTTGTGTTTAAACATGAGATATTTGACAAAGATCTCACCATCACCACAGTAGCATTTGTCTACCATTTTTTCATGGACCTGCTGCCTTGAGATAATTTACTAGATGTTGGCCTGGTGGGTAGGGAGCTGCTCATGTGAATGAAAGGTTGTGGGTTTGAATCCCAGGACTGCCCATGGCCGCTGTGTGCTGTACTGTGTTCATGTGTAACAAAATCGGCCATTTTAATAGATTACATACTGTTCATAGTCAACATTAATATGTCGTAGTTTAATATTAGCTACTGGAAGTGTAATCTATTAAAATTACACTTGAAAAGATCAGCGACACTAACAACAGAAACTGTATCTCACACACACTGTATGTGACTAGAATTAAATTAAACGGTGAGACGAAGCCTGGATGAACTGTATGCATTCTCATGACAGCAAAATATTTTTTTAAATGGTCAGCAAGACATGATTGTTGAGTGCAAATAGCTTTTCAGCGTAAAAGACCCCAATCAAAAAGACAAGGATGAATGTGAGGACTAAGCATTAGTCAGATTAATTTGGAAATGCAAGTGTTTGGTGGTCTATTTATTGCTTTATTGTTTTTTTTATAGTGTGCTCCTTAAATCATTTATTAGGAAATAATAACGAAATTCCATTACTTTTAATAAAAGTCTCAGCATAAACTACAAAGAGGCTACAAGGAAACTTGTGTAACGAATAAATACAGCAGAGGCTATTAAAAAGTTATACATGTAGGGCATGCATCTTCCAGAACAAACCATGAAATTAACTCAACATCCCTTTTTTTTTTTTTTTAGAAATAACTACCTCACTCACTAAACTCTCGTGGCAGGCCCACCTGCTTGTACATGAGCTGGTGGAAGCGGTACTACGTTTTTCATTGTGCAAACATTTTGGAAACGTTTTACAGACATTTGGTCACCCACACTCCACCCTATTCATTGTTTGTTATTGAATGGCATGCAATTCTTCTTAAACCACTAAATTGCGTATCCTTGCTGTTGTATACAAAATTGCATCTCCGTTTTATTTACACGACAGCTGCCCTTTACACTGTGCAGACCTTTCATGAAGAACTTTGACAGATGCACTAAATTATTATTTCTTTACAGTTTCTCTGTTTACGTTAACTTACAATAAAATTGTATATAAAGTCCTATAAAGTCGTTGTTTTGGAGATAATTTTGGGCCAGGACAATATGATATCCTACATATGCCTCAGGTTAACACGCAACAGATGTTAGGAGAAGGAGGTGGTCATTCAGTACGAGGTAATTTACAAACATCCATGAGAATCTCATGACTATCACAACTAGCTGTTAATTCAAAATAAATTAAAGGAAAATAAAACTGGCCATATGGTGATATAAGCTGCCACGCAAATTATGTATAGCTCACGGAGCACAGCTTTACTACTTACATGTTAGTGGCCTGTCGCATAGGTGTAGCATTAGTATGCGAAACAGCATTGCTGGAGATTTTACATACTCAAGCATAACTGCTAAATTGAGACTGGTCCAAGATCCGTGGATCATATAGTGAGTGATGCAGCAGAAGGTGGCCAGCATCCGTGTTTCAACCTTAGTTCTGGAACCCTGCCAGCACTGCAGGATTGTTTCCTCTTCTCCCTGATTGAAGGAGTTTGAAGTGAAAAATGATTACCAGTGGTTTGATCTACTTGAAATGTTTATTCAGATTTGTGCTTGGCCAAGCTTGGACATTAGAATCAATAACAAATATAAATTCCAAATAAATAAAAAGATCTGTAGAAAAATCTCAAGATTAGGCCTGTTCATAGACTAAACAACGGTATGAATGATAAATCTCAAACAAAAAAGGCTTTCAGGTAAAAATCAATCACAGTGCATGCAGCTCTATAATGAAACATTACATGAATAACTACATTTCTTCCACTAAGCTAGACACATTTTATACTTGTATAAATAATAAAAAGCATAGTAGAGATAAGATGTATAGGAGTAATATTACGTAGTAATATTCAGACTATTGCACACAATGAAAATGTTTTGCACCAGATAAGAACCTTGCACAATATTGCACATGGTAGACTGTTGCACATCACAGCAAGATAATAACGCACATAGTGATACACATAATGCTCATAGTAAGAAACTGCTCATCAAAGTAGTAACAGGTTATTGCACAGATTATTGTGTGGATGTCTGACAGAGACAGGAGTTTGATGTTTGGTGGAGCGCTTTATTCTGGTCAGTCTGTGACTAAAGGTTCTTATCAGTATGGTCACCACAGTGGGTGATCAAAGAGAAGACCAAACGTCACATTTTAAACATGGAGCCAAAACCTTGAGCAACAAATTCTTGACTAGCTCACCCTTGGTAGTGAACACATTAAGGGGGCGCATATTGGCACCCAGGTCTTTTGGACCACTGCAACACTGAGGTGACACCTGTGCTGGGCTCCCCTGCATTACAGTCACGTGTGGTGGAGCGAGCCGTGTAAGTGTAATGACGGGGGCAGGCGAAAGGAGCATGAGGCAGCTGTTCACTGAGCAGAGGCATTCAGACAGTGTGTGTGTCCTAATGCCTCTACCCACCCCCACGCAACAGTCAGTATGAAGAACTGATGAGGCAACGTACGCTTGTATTGTTGACCCTCGCCTCCAATTAATGTCCCGCGGAGGGGGGCTTAGCCCTCTTCATTTCCCACCCGCAGGGGCTTAAACCGACAGGAATAGAAGGCATTTAAAAGGGCCGCGCGCCCTTTTTTCTTTAAAAAAAGGGGGAGTGGGGGCAGAATTTTAGATCAGTGTTCATTCACTCCCACCTAAAGTTCAGCATCCTCAGCTGGAGCGAAAAGTATAAAAGGATTAAGGATTCATGAGACCAACGGGTCCTGCTAATTAAACTGGCTGAGTCCAGATGAAACTCTCCTTGTGGCTGAAACTGCCCTCGTGCTCCTTTAACATCCCAGAACATGATATAGCCTTATCTTCAGGTAACTTTATGAATACAAAACTCATGTTCAGTTTTGAGGAAAGTTCATAAGAGATTTCTGATTTTTAATAAATGAAGAAAACCCTATTTTGATTGTGAATAAAAGTGTTAGATATTCATCCTACGTGACTACACCGAATTTCTTCACGTTATATCAGGGCGAAGTTTAATTCTTAGGATTTTCTTGCTCAGACACCTGATTTAGTTCCATAGTTGACAGTCATAAAAGGTGACCCTGTTGTTGGTATTCTATTTGGATACATAGAAATAAACTAAGATTGTATATAATAAATTACCATGAATTCACTTCATTATCAGTCTTTGAGAAAATAATGACACACGCACTCCACCAACTACACCTGCCTGCTGAACACAGTTCGCACTGGACCCCTCCTTTTGTTCTTCTGCTCTAAAGTCTGGGGGTCGCTGTCAGTATATGAAACATGTTTTAGCGTTAGTATTTTATCTAAGGGATGTGTTAACTCTTGGTAAACAGATGGCAAACTGCATTTGCTGCCCAGCACGCGCTTCAGGCCCGCCGAAACGAAGTCAGGAGAGGTGAGGGGTCTGCTGTGAAAGACCACACGTCTGTGTGTATTTTAACCCACCAAATAAAAGGTGATTAACAAACGCCCTGCATCAAATCCCACTTCTGTCCTAGCTATTTTTGTCTTTTTTACTTCATTTTTCAAAATAAAGTAACATGTGAAAAAATAGCCTATCCTCAAATTATCCCCCATAAAGTATACACTTCAGCACACCACGGTGCAAATTACATTACTATTTCATTACTATTACTATTCTGGATGAGAAAGCTACCTTTTTTGCGTGAAGGTGCGAGACAGTCACGCGTGCTGCTGCGCGTGTCCTCCACACTTGCATCTCCACGAGACAAACGCCCAAGTGGATTCACACCTTCTATAAACCAGGCACCGAAAACCAACACCGCACACTGTTTGTTTGCTTTCTGACCCTGTTTAGAACAAATCAGGAAAAACACTGTTTCAGAACCATGATTAACAACTTATTAATCTCTAAAAATAGTAACTAAAATAGGCAAGCTTGTATTGAGTTTGAGAGACTTAAACGAAAATCAATTGATTAATTTTCCAACGTAACATTACTTCAAAGTAATAAGTAGGCTTATTTATTTACAGAGTACAGTTTCACACTTTTATTTACTTTCAAGTGAACAAGAGAACGTTTTTAATAAAACAAAGAAATTTCTTGCAAGTAATTGTTGCGATTTTGACATTATTTCAAGGTTAGTGTTCAAACTGAAGCAAATGTGTGACATGTAATAGTAGCCTATATCTGGGACATACCAAGAGAGGTATAAGTGAAGGATTCGACTTTTCACTGTTTGATTTGAAAAATTGTATTTTTTCTAAAGGGGATTTTTCCGCGATTCCATAGAAACAATATGTTTCCCTTAAGAACATTTTTAGTGAATAATTCCTTGAAGAACGAACTCTGAGTGAGTTATGCGAAGTGCGAATAAACTGTTAAATGGTCATTTTCACCCGCATAAAAGAACATCCACGTCATCTAAAGGCCCTTGGCGAAACTTTCCCCACTCTGACAGAAAAAAAGACAATGATGGCACATTTTTAAAGAATGTAATGGTTTCAGACTTATGGACCACACTATATATTTTATGCCACCAGCGGCTTTTGTCAGGAGATAAACTGCAATTGCTTCCTACTTTCAGACGTGTTTAACAATGCAGTCTAGAGGTGAAATCAGCTGGATTTGGTGTGCAGCGTGTTGCGGCGGCTCTGCTCAGTAAATATCGTGTTATTCAGGATTGGCCGGCTAAGCGGACACATCCGCTGAGGAAAATAAGTCCTCTACAGAGTTTAATCCATTTAAACCAAAACTTGTAATTGCATTTGGGAGACTTATCCCTCCGTAATGGCAGGTTTGGTCGTCAGACGGTTGTTTGGGTGAGAGTCTTCCTTCCATTGAAGCTCTAATCTGATTTCTATTGAAACTGCTTTATTGGTGGGCTGATCCAGAGGCGACAAAGCAAGTCAAAGCAGCGAATAAAAGCAGCTTTTGTTGACGGTTCACCTTAGCTGGACTAAGCCATTTCCTTTGATCCGAAGATCGTTACCATAGAAACGAGCTTTCCGCATGGCATCACGTTTTGAACTTTAGTTTCGTTGCATCAAAGTTGCTTTACTGAAATTTGTTGGATCAATGGATAGTCAATTGATTTTCTTAAAAAAAAAATCTAATGTGTCACATGGCTGCACATAAATAAAATGTTAGACAAGCACAATTGCTGTCCCTTACTTCTTTTGGCAAGAGAAGTACTGTTGTACAATTTATTAATTTGATAATTTAAAAAAAGTTTAAACACCATTTCATTTTAATTGCACTTATAAAAATGTATTAGTAATGGCAAAGTATTTGGCCTATACCATATGTGTTCGAATGCAATTGTGTTTTATGGTAAGGTGATAACTTCTATTTTTGTCTGTGAGTGAATTCTATATCATAATTGTACACACAACCTGGTGTCTCTGTATAATATCTCTGTTCAATCCTTGTGTAACACAGTGGAGTTCTGTAATGGAAAGGTTATTACATCCACTTGTGGTTTGGTCCTCATCACTCAGCAATATATCTTCCTTGTGCTGTGAAACCACATTTTATTAAACAGATAATGGTCACCATTCATAAAGAATATTTGAGTGAGTGTTTGAGTGAGGATCTAGGGGGTTACATTAGTTAGCAAAGAGTGTTTGCTGGTCTGAACCATTGGAGAGGATGACATTTTAGAATGGAATACAAGTAAATAAAACATCTGAGAGGAAAAGTCATGGCATCAGTTTTTTTCATTGCTTAAAAAAAGAAAATATTCAAGGCATTAGACATCATATGATCTTATACGTTTAAACAATGCCAAAAATAGCATTTTCTGTTCCCTTAAAAAAGAGATTGTTAATGTGCAAAAGCTTATAACTATGTGTGTGTGTGTGTGTGCGTGTGTGTGTGTGGCTTCTTCTACAGAAAAGAGTGAGTCAGTAAGCTAAAGCTTAAGTGTTTACTGTATAATTGCTGTGGGAAGAGGTTGCAAAAGATTGCAGTTAAGATCAGAGTTGAAAGCCTAATCAGTTATTTGCAAGTCAATGTGTTCTCCTTTCCATCCAATTGCAGCATTTTGCACATATTACTGAAATAACAATGAGTTGCAGTGGAGCACTGACTGTTTGAAAGTTTGCAAATGCTTGTCCAGTTTGCAGCTTATAACCCCACACATTAACACAAAATCCAAAGAAGAATGTACTGGAACACATCTCAGGAAATGAATGGATAGTGAGACAATCCATTAAGAGGCACAATAACAAGAAAGCTTACCCTCTGAAAGGTTTATTCAGTCAATATAAAAAAACATGGTCCACACAGTCTACATTGGTGTGTAAGGAACCAAACCTTTCCACAGGAAGATAAAAAAAACATATGCTTAAAGTAATAAAAAACAATGACACTAAGGTCGTAGTACACATGCATGCAGTGGCATATATATAAGTGTTGCTCACACAAAAAGGTCAAGTATATTTCAGTTAAGGTAGATTGCTATCAGAGTTGTTTGATTATTATTAAAACAAACTTCAACAACTAAACTTGCCCTTGAATATACATGCCTTCTCACAGCATTTTACAAACAGGTGTAAAAAAGGTAGCACCTGCAAAATTTATCTTTACATAAAAATGTTTATATGCTACAAAAAATGCCAAAAGCTATACTTTTCTACAAAAAAATACATACATGTCCATACAAAAGTATATGCACAAGACAAATCTGTGATACACACTTTGCATCATTTTTCTTCATATCAAAATAAAGATTTGTAATGTACAAAACTGATTTATTTACATATGCTGCACATTTACACAAGTTTCACAGTCTTTGGTCACTTTTTGTTCCAGGGTCAGTGGATTCATGATTATCATCAACCGCTGAAAATTCAGTCTGTTAAAGGTGGTGGAGAGTTTCTTTTGAAGCACTTTTGTTGCCTCGGGTATAAACACCACTGTCTCTACTGTGGCCAAGGCCTCCACACAGAATCGCTGACCATCAATGGATGTGCAGTGTTGGAAGTCATCTTTTTTGTAGGCTCATATATGTCAGTTCTTTGAGAAAGCTTGGGCTGGCCCAGGGATGTGCATGGACTGTCTGCCTTCACATGAATAAGTGACTGCCCTGGAATGGAGCTGTTTTCATGTGTATGGTGCATGAGGCTTCCATGGTGAAGCTGGCTGGCAGACATTAGATGACTCTGAATTGAGTGGTCTTGTATGTTCTGTTGCAAAGTGCCGCATACATTCTCCAGACCTTCCTCCAACTCTTGGTTCTTGCTTGCAATGAAATGACTCACTCTTAGTAGACAGTTTTTCATGCCATCTTGGTAATTCCTGCGGCGCTTGCAAGGGGATCCCATCTCCTCCTTGTACTCTGTGCGTTCTCTTTTCTCTCTTTTCACAGGGCAAGGGTGATGTTGTGATTGTTGCTCAGCCCTCAGAAAATTAACAACACTCTCCAAAATTTCAGCCTTCTCCACTTTGGGATTCTTCAGTTTCTTTAAAAAGAGAATGAAAGGGAGATAAGAATTAAGTCACATAAACTGTCTGCATTTACTTAGTATGGTTGGAATGAATAAATTTTCTTTCATTTGTCATGAAGATCCAGTCTTACCTCATTACATGTGCTTTCCAGTAACAGAAGTCTCAAAGTTTCCAAACTGTGGTTAATACGGTCTCGCCTTCGCTTCTCCATGAGAGGTTTGGGAACCTAAAGAATTGTGCATGAAACAAAATCATTAGCAAGATCAGAATGAGTATATGGCATATGAATAGCAACCGATTCAGGATTTATGAAATATCTATGATGATATATTTTCTTACTCGTCTCAGTGTTTCTTTGTGCTCCTGTATTCCAGTAGACATCTTGCTCCAACCTGAAGACTTACAATAAGCAACCAGGCCTCACATCAGATATTGTGCAGCAATGTGGAACTCTTGGCCCTCAACCCGTATTAAACTGTGAGACCACACCCAACGCCCGCCCAGGAGATTCCCAAACCAATTGCGATGGGATAAATGTATTAGGCAATTTAAATACATGTGCAAGCTGAAAGAACGATCTTTGATGGTTAACAGTGATTGCAACTCAGTTCAGTGAAACAATGACTCTTTAGGCACCCTGCAGGGATGTTTAAAAAGAAACGATCACGAGGTTTATCTGTTACGTGTGAAGAGAAAAGTGAACGTGGAGCATTAAAATTAGTGGATGTATCATGGAACAATATGCCTTTTGCTTTTGAAATAACTTGTAATTCTGAGAGGAATTGAAGAGTGTAGCTTATTGATACGTTTGCGATTAAGTCTTTTTTGTTTAATGAATATATTTGACAATTGTGTAACGCGCATCGTTAATGTCATCGTGAGTTATCTTTACATGGTTTGGAGAGCTTTAGGAGCTCCTTATTTACAACTTTATCTCCTCTAAGCCCTCATTTTCAGTGATAAAAGATATTTAAGAACCATGCATTATAAGTAAACCCGATGGTACTTTTGAAAGAGGGTGCTGTTCTGAGTTAGGTGTTGGTGGTCCACTGGAGCGTGCCTCTCGACCTGGTAGTGCTTGAAGCCCCGTTCTCCAGCCTTTTAATCACTGGAGCGCCCGCGTGAGCAGTCTGCGTGTGTTCTGTTCCATCGAGAAGGCAAAAGTGGAAATGAAATGTTTATAGTAGCATAGTAGTATAGTAGCATATTAATTGTTGAATTGTTGAATATGCCCACTTAGGTTTTACTCCATGGGCATCAAACTTTAGGCTATTAATTTTTTTAAATGCCAGATTCAACATTTAATATTATGTGACACATACATAGTTTTCCTGGGCAGCATGTAGAAATGATGATCTGGCAAGACCCTAGATTGTGCGACATAACAGTATAAAATAAAATAAAATATAAAACAAGAAGTGAGAAATAACAAACAAGAATTAAATATACACACTAACATTACAAAACAGATTCAACTGATAATGAGACCGACCCCTAATTCGACAGCATTGGAGCCAAACTACATTAACATGTGTCCCCCACCATATTCTATAGTGATCTTCTGAATAAGATCACTGAAATTGAAAAGGTTGAGTAAAATTACTGTAAGGACATGCTCAGGCGTGTAGATCACCACCAATTCCAGCTTGGGTTTAACACCTCACACCGAACGCTTATTGTTTCGGAATAAGCTTGAGGTTTTTCTGAGAAGGGCCCGTGGTGAAATGAAATGATAGGCCTACAGCATTGGATGTTTGCTGTTGTTGAATATGATCAGTCACCGTTCCGTACATCTGTACTGAAATCACAACAAATCTAAACTTCTGACCTTGTGACAGGCTTTTAGTTTATGCTGCCCAACTGGTGCCCTAAAGTTCACCAGGAGTCCACATTCCCACCACACGACTTTATGTGGACAAACACGTAATAAAATCGTTAGCTACACGAGTCTGGGTGAGCAGTGTGACACTTCTGGTTTGTTCCCACGGCAGAGGTAAGGGATGTTTGTTGAATTCATAAAGTTTGATTAAAGAAAGAAATTTACGTGGCAATCAGGTTCAATAATGAATAGTGATTCTAGAGGTTACTATTCTAAAGTGGTGGGGTTCTGTCCACACTGGTGTCCACTCTGTTTTTTTACAGCGTGTGTCTTGACTGTGGTCTTCAAGTCTTTCTCACCTAAAACAATCCACTCACACGCCAGCACACTTAACAGATGGGTGCTAAGCGTTTGGGCATGACACCTCCAAGCACCATACAGACTCTCCAAACACGACAGACGAATCTTTTCCCTGAAGCCACGCGCAAAAAACAGAAGTTTCCTATTAAACAACACGTTAGACTATTGATGCAAATATTGTTTATGTAAAAGAAAACGTTTATGACAGCCCCGGCCATTTCTAAACGTGCACACATCCAGATTTTACCATTGCATTTATGCTGTTTTCGCAGAACCTTATAATTTCCATTGTATGAGGAAGCCTTTTCTAGATCAGCTGAAGTTCGTATGCGAATGTGAACAAGTTAATTAACCAGGTGAGCAAATGAGGTATAATCAATTATAGTGTATTATGATTTTTGTTTTCAGCCCGTTTTCCCCTATAAATATGTTGTTCAGAGTGTAGCTAATGCAGCTCCGCAAACATTCCGTCAAACCACGCCCCAAAAACGAATTTGCTTGAACTATTGGCCAATTTTGCATAAAAGGCGAGACTTTTTAGGATCATGCCCCACCTTTTCACCAATCAGGAGCGACCATCACTACTCCATATAAGTTTCAGACTGATTTGTTTTCCTCACATCGCTACACTAAGAACTTCCAGAAGAGTCACACTTGAAGAAGATACTTTTATACTTCCGAATCTCGACTATGGCTAAGACGGAGAGTATGAGAAGAGTAAGTTTGATTTATTCCTCGAATCAGAACTTTTCAACTTGTTATTTATAGCGTAACCTGAAATTTGTTTTACATGTTCCACTAGGGAAACAGTGACTAATCTTTTCAACGTTCATTTGTAGACACTGAAACCAGTGATAGAGAAGAAAAGAAGAGACAGAATCAACCAAAATCTAGAGGCGCTCAGAGCTCTGTTGTTCAAGAGCACAGCAGATACGGTAAGACAGCATGAGGTTCCTACTCTTAATTCTTCCAAGGGTGTTGTTTTATTGAGGTCATAGGCAGTAAGTGGTTTATGCCTATGGTTTAATGCTCTCTCTCACTCTGTCTCTCTTTTCCTCTCCTTATACAGCGTTTGCAAAACCCTAAACTGGAAAAGGCTGAAATTTTAGACTTGGCTGTTCATTATATACGAAAGAACACATGCAGTAGGGCGGACAAGAAAGGTACTGTATATTCCATTTAATTCTAATGCTATTATGTTGTAAAGTTATACTGTATATTATGTTATATGGCTCATATCTATATCATGGCTAATTTCTTACAAATCTGTCCTTTTGCAGCGTCCACTACCCTTGAAGCAACACAAAATCAAACCAAAGGACCAAAACCAGTCCATGGGGCACACATCCATCAATGTGTTTCTGAGTTCACCTTCTACATGGGGCAGATGCACTCAGCTGAAAGAGAGACAGTTCTTCAGAGCCTGGAAAACTATCTGGATGACCACTGTGAAACAGACTCTAATGCAGCCAGGACCATGACTGACCTCTTCTTGTCAACATCACCACACCACTATAACACAGATCAAGCCTTCTCTGAATCATCGTCATTCTGCTGTAGATCTACCAGCCAGCATAACATTATGTATACTCTATCATCCTCACCAAACCACCTCTCCCCTCCTCCCTCTCCCCTCCTCCCCTTCTCCACTTCCTCTCTCAGCACCTCTCCTCCATATTCATTATCTGTTCCTTGCCACCTACCTTTTGCTCCCTCTGGGTCTCCACCCTCTTCCAAACTCCCCCTCTCCCTTTTTGAGCTGCCATTTTCTACCTGTAGAACTTTAAGTGTGCCTCAGCAATTAAATTCTCATGTATCTAGAGATCTCCCCACGCCACCCTCTCCCAGTCTGGATTTAGGAGGAGGTCTGCTCCCTGTCCCAAGCCAGTCAGCATGGAGACCATGGAACTGAATTGAAAATCCTACTTTGATATTTCACTTTCTCACTTATCTTCTCTGAACAACCCCCTTTGAACCTACTTCCCTTTAAATGCTTAGGACTTGTCAGTGGGTTCTGAGTTTTATTCTTCATTCCTATATTGTAAGAAACAAATCTTACAAATTGTGGGGGTTTTCCATATAATTAATGAATAATAAGCCTCAATACAATGGGGGAAGGTTCAGAATGTGGTAACTTAAGAGAACAGAAGGTTTTGTTGCTGGTCATGGGTGGTTCTGACTGGAAAAATGTTGCAAACATTTGCTTTATCTATTTATTGGTTAACATGGGTATACTACTATATCCAGTTTCTATGCACATTAACTATTTTATAATTTAGTGTATATATTTTCTGCTTTCTATTTCACTTTCTAACTTTGTATGTTTTGTAAAAAATATTAAAAACTGTGGAAAAATATTTCATTTTGTCTCCCTTGTATCCCTTGAACATTATCAAGTTAATCGATTCATAGCATCTTTTTAAAACTTACACACTATAAGTAGTCACTTGGGCCTTAAGATGTGTATACCCTTGCCATGTTTTGTTAGACACACATAGAAATCATCATCAGCCTTTATTTATCTAAATACACCATTCAAATCCTTGGCCATTTAATGCCACTTGACCTATTAATAATTGCTGTTATTTGATTCTATAATAACTTACAAAGCTGATTTAAACGCTGAAAGTTCCCACAGTTAACATTTTTTTCTGTATGTACATTTTTTTTATAATCTTAATAATTTTAGAATAATCAGATCCTCTTTTTATCATTTTGGATACATCAAATCTCACCGTTGTCTTTATTTTTCACAACTTCAATACATCAAAACCATTCTGTACCCATGTCTATGAAATTAGGTAGCTTTAAATGATCAAAATAGCGATTCCAAACTTTCAACACTTGATCACAGTGCCATCATAACAGTTGAGTATTACTGAGCCAGTGCAAGGCACGATTATATCTTATCCATAATCTTAAGACGAATTTCACTTTTGAATTAATGTGCTTGAACACGTGTTTGTTTGTTACTGCTGCCACCTTCTGGTCGCTAAATGTACAAAAACTTAAGCATTCGTGTCTTACTGCATTACAAACCACACTAAATGTATATAAACTCTGTTACGTTCTAATGTTTATCTCATGTTTTGTCAAATGCGCTGTCAGAAACAGTGACTGATTTTATCACAAAGAAAACACAGGCAGTAAAATGCATATGTGCATTTTATTGCGTCACATTTTAAGTATGTAGTCCTGGCCCAGTTATTAGCTACAAATTGAATCCGACCTAAATACAAAAAAAAAATCAGGAAAAATGTCACAACGGAGAATGGTAAAGTACAATGTACATGTTTATTTATATGCATAAATTATGGCATCAACAATGAACAAGAGTGTGGTCATTTGATCACAAACTGTTACTTCAAGAATTCCCTTGTTCCACAAGGCTTTGACTGAATTAAAGATTATTACTTTCCAAAATGATCCAATCTAAAACAATCACTGAAAAAAAAGATAACATATAGTACATTTTCCAAATGAGTTCATTTGATTTTATGCAAATCTGAGTCAAAAAGTTTGAGCTAGTAAGCCAGCATCTACTACATCAAATCAGCGTCATGGTCAGCAGAGGGCAACATCAGATAGAAAAAAGCAGGTTATGCTCAAGTTCAGCTTCCACCAGGAGTGTCACTCCACAGGGCCTGGTGCACTCACACAGAGTTCAGCACTGTTACCCACCTGAGCAGGTTTTTTGGCGATAAGCTGAAGATGCATGACTTCTCTCTCTAATAAATGTCAGTATTTCTCTTGGACTCTTTCAGCTTGGGATAAGTACGTACCCTGCTCTATATCTGCTGCTCACATCTCTATTATACAGCCTGAATATTTCTGTGCAAGGCACCAAGGGATTTGGCTGGAGAAAACAGACTCTCTGACATGATAGAACATGCCTTTGGATAATGGTTATCCCCCCCACCCACTTCTCCCTCGTCTTCTCTCATCTTCACATTCAAGAGTGTCTCTCTGTACTAGTGCCATTACCTCTGAGGTGGCCATTGTTCATTGTGAAAGAAACAGGCAGGCATATATAATGGCCAGTTCTGCTTTTCTACAAGGTCTTTCCATGGGGTGGGATGGATAGTGATGTCCAGGAGGGGTACAAATTATAGACCAAAGCTGGCTGGGTGGAGAAGTAGCTCCACAACGATTGAAAGGAGGGGTGGAAAAAAAATGCTTTCAGAAAATGAACAGGACAACCTCCGAAATCCCCTTGGGTGTCTGATTAGAGTTGATCCTGTTAGTCATAGCTGTGTTAACGCTGAACGCAGCCCATGCATTCCTGATTTGGCCCAAACACGGAGGGGAGTGACTTAAAGAAAACATTGAGGAGGATCCAGCCCTGGAGATGTCATTGCCTTTGTCATGGTTTATTGAGCTCGGAGGTAAATACATTGGTGTTGGCACATCTCGAAAGCAATTTGTTGAGGCAGAGCTGCTGTCAAACACCTTCATCCCACGTGCACGCACTTGTACTAGCCGAATCCCCCAAAACACATACACACTCACTGGCATGCATACACAAACATTACCATCTCATTGGGGATGCACACATTTTTCTGTATCTTCAATCTAGTCAAACTTACTGGAACTCTGATAAGCCTGCTTTGAGCCATGGAAACAGAGCAGTTCATACTTTATCTTCCCACCAAAATAATGATTAATTTCACATTAACAGACTATAACCAGGAAAAGCTATTTTTATGCCCCAGCCAATGGGTCTTCTAGGATCGTGGCAAGAGGTGCGAAACACTCCTACGTTTAGGAGGCTTTAACCTGCAATCTCAGTCTAGTCCAATAAACACTACAGCTATTCAACCTTGGTATTTTACAGCAAGGCAGAGTAGACCTTTAATTATAAATTGTTCCTACTTCCTTGTAAACCTGGCATATCTAGTTAATAGAGCAAGGTGGTATATTTCATTTCCTCATTCTGCAGATCTACATCATTCTGTGATGCGAATTTCTATAAAACCCTCTGATCTACAGCCAAATGTGCTCCAAAATAACAGATTGGGGAGATGGTTGTAAAATTGTAACATGTTTTAACACCCCCCAGTTATATCAGAAATAAGCTACAGGAGTGATATCACTCTGGGGCAGATCCACCATCCTCCTGACTTTGTGTGAAACAGTGATGTGTTTGTGTGAAAAAACTAATTTGGATACAATTTCTCATCTGCAATCTGTAAATGGTCATTAAATGCTTTAACTCATCTAAATTGCATTTATTTTGATTAATGGTAAGGTTTAACATATATGCTGGAAAATGACCTTGCAATGTCGTGACAGATCAGGATGGGGAGGGTTGTAACACACTGCATAATGTAGGGAAACTGACCACAGAACAATAGGCCCATTCACATTCCTTACACGAACCCATTCAAGAACAACACACCCACAAACACATTTAAAATGTTTTGGTATAGAGTAATAGGTTCAGTGTCAGTGTTTTTTCCTGTTTTTTCTGCCTTGCAAAATAGGAAAAATAAAGGAAACAAAAAAGTATTTTACAAACAAATTCTTCAGTACCCCACCAACTGTTAACAGTAACAGAAATGTGCTCATTTTGTGAGCAAACAGTAGATTTCTACATTTATTTGTTACAAATATGAGAATCTCATATTTAAAAAGTAAAAGGTACATTTACAACCCTTTCCAGTGTTACATATACTAAAGCAAGAAAATAAGTGGTGGTGTAGTGGGTAGGGTACTTGCCTCTGGACCAAGAGGTCATGGGTTTGAATCCTACCCTTAGGACACCACCAATGGGTTCCTGACCAAAACCCTTAACCCAAGTTGCTCCAGGGGGACTATCCCCTGTAGTTAGGGAATGGAAGTCGCTTTGGATAAAAGCGTCTGATAAATATAAATATGTCATGATAATCAAAGCTAAACTGTCAGGTTGGGCACCTTTAGTATATTTTGTATTTAAACTAAGCTTAGTAATATATGATGGACACAGGACCTTTGCACCCAGTCTGAATCAGCTTTTGTGCATATACCAAGTTTTCAATACTGAAGTCCATTTACAGTGAAATAACACATATTCTATAAGCAAAAATACACATTCATGCATATACTATATAACAAAAATTACACTTAGGTTTTGTCCAGTTAGTCTATGCAACATGTTAGGTGCTGCTGATCCACTGCAGTGTTTTGTAGGAGCTTTCATTAGTTGGGATAACTAACTAGCTGACTGAAGAGATACTTTCTGGATACGGCCTGGCTGGACATAGCGCAAGAAGACACTCAAGAATGTCGATCTGTCGCTACCCACAACTAAATACCATTTTCCCCTCTTTCATTTCTCTTTTTTTCCTTCAGCAAAGGGGGCTTTGAAGTAAATAGAGAAAGAAGTCCGGACTGTAGCAAATTACCCACAGACTGGAGCATTTTTCACATAAGTCCTGAGAGGCGGGTGAGCCACTTTTCTTGGCGGCCTGGCCCGGAGCGTTTAATCTCATGCCACAGGAGACAGCAGTGCTGACAGACTGACAGCGTGGCTGGACACGCTTCTAGGGAGCAGTGACGGATACGGCAGCCCTCAGAGCAGGGCCACTGCCCACGCATCACCACACAGGTAAATACAGGACACGCTTTCACCTTTGCACAGACATAGAACTACATAACGATCAGTGTTGGACTACAACCAATCCTCATGCTGACTTTAACCCCCTAAATGTCTTTATATGTCAGAATCCAAGCCTTATTATTAATTAACTATGAAGAAAACAACAATTTGATTTTTTGAGTATTGAAAGCCTGGTGCCACAGATGAGCTGTTAAACAATGCTTTGACCAAAAATAAAATTGACACAATTCCCCTTTACTCCACGTCAGCTGAACTGAACAACACATGTTTTGTGTCTGATGCGTCTTTAGTTTTATACTGGACCTGTGAGGGTGGATCCCAGAAAAAAATTACGGCATTTACTCTAATCCAGAGTGACGTCCATCAGTGCTCAAGTAGTTCACATCTTGTCCTCATACCTAAAAAGCTGTACTTAAG
>JBBPDH010000031.1:2424152-2457760 GCA_037974565.1 Clupeocharax schoutedeni
CCCCCGCCCACAAACACACACACACAAACACACACAAACACACACACACACACACACGACTCTATCTGATTGGATTTCCTTGAGAGCTCTTTGAGGCTGCGTCTGAAGTGATGAAAATAAGGGTGCATCCATTAAGTACATGAGGTAGGCCTGAGAGAAGGCATGGATGAAGGATTTAAGTGTTGGCTGTAAAGTGCCTCAGACCACCTGCTGCAAGGACAAAGGCATCATTTTCAGCCCAGACAGACTCCAAAACACTGCTTTAACAAGTGCCAAAAAGAATTTCATGGCATCAGGTATCAAACATCCAAAATGTTAAATTTACCCCCCCACGCACACACCACATAGTTGGGCCCCCCCTTGCACCAGACTGGACCTTTTACTGGAACAGCGTAATAAACACAATTCTGAGAAGTTCAACAGGAATGAACACCTTGAGGCTGAATTGAGTTTGAATCTAAGTGTAATTTTCCATGTTTGCACACACAGATACACACACACATACTGTCAGAACTGAACATGTCAGAAAGAGTTCTTTGGAACGATTAAACACTTTGTGTACAGAAATATGACGATTTCATTAATAAAATGTGTGAAGAATCTTATTAATGTTTAAAGAACTTCTACATAGTATATGTAAAAGTGTATACACACACACAAACACACACACACACATATATACTCACATATATATATATATATATATCTCACTAATATCAAGTGGTAACTTTTCAAAAACATTATTGGCTTTTTATGGACATTAATGCAACAAGATTTTATCCCACGTGATATTTCTTGCTATATTGACAACAATTTCAATATTAGATCAATGTCTGCACATTTTGTCGCATCATCAAAATTAATTGATGATTAATTGATTGATGATGACTATTGATGAACAACAATAAATAGATATTTTTCAGTTTATATTTTTATTTTTCCATAACGCAATGATCTTGCAGTTGCCTGTATTAACATACATGGCGTGAATGGAATAAACTGCATGATTCAAGATGCTTTCAGACACAAATGGCCAACAGCGAAGGTTTGTGGAAGTCTTGGTCCATAGGTCTGGATTAATACGAATAAGTCGTTTGCTCTTGTGGTCCCCTGTATTGTGAACTCGCCCTTTATTTCCACTCCCAGCCCCCTTCACCGTTGTAAGCTGTTCAGATGGGAAAATCCCACAGTATCACATACCGGTAAAGGTTGGCAGCATGTAGGCTCCCCTGTCAAGACAGCCCCTGGCTCACCATCACACAGATGCTGAGATCACAGAGCGTAGCCTTCATGCTTCGACACAAGTACTCTTCCAAGCGTTGTGGAAACTGTAGATAGATATGCTTTTTTGGTCACTGTTGTGGAAATTGCTCATTGAGCCGTTCAAACACATTCAGAAAAAACGTGTACAGGTAGGTTGAGCCTGAGGTATCTAAATCTCATACTGTTTTTTTGTCCAAGTGATGCTTGGTTTAATTTGTGAATGCTGGTACAGACAATTCATGTCACTCTTTTGACAGAAGAACAGAATATGTCAAGTTAAAATGGGAAAAGAAAACAAAAAACTTTGAAAGCAGTTCTTTCATGGTTTAGATTAGATCAGAACCTTCCCCGATAGATGGAATCCTCTCCTACTGACACTTAAGCAGTTGTATTAACTTTATTCTGAAATAGTCAACAGAGATTGCTTAATACTTATTGTTTTGACCCCAGCTATACAGGGCCACCAAGCCACTAGACTGCAGCTAAAGGTCAGTTTTTATTTCACCCTGATCTTGTCATTGCAAGGCTGTTACATGAGAAGGTCTCTAAGGGGAGCTTTGAAGTCGATGAGTGCTAGACCTAGCTTTTGTTTTCAGCTTTACTAGAGCCATAGAAGAGAAGACATATCTATAGATTGTGTCTGTGCATTCACAAAGCTATGTCTGAGGGACTAACCTCAGAAGTGATGTTATATCTGTGGAATATGAGTTAGTTACATCTAAAACTTAGATGACATATTTATTGGAGAAAGAATTTGTTTTATCCAAGTTATATTTAGTAATGGTCAGCCTGTACACTTCATAAAAAGTGTTTAGATCCGTATAACTGGCAAAACAAATTAAAATACAAGATAAACAGATTTGATTTGGTGGTGAACGCAAACTTTTCAGACTTTTGCAAAATAACGGCCATCCGAATGGAAAAAGTGGTTTGCGGTTTTTGGTTGCAGCAACAATACAAGTAATATTTTGCACTTCCATGATGAAACATCAGGTTTGTTACGAGCTTAAGGCACCTTCTACAGTGATATCTATTTAGATAAGTCTACATTTAGGTGTGAAAATATATATTATCAAATAAATAAATACATAAAAATAAATATGTGTAGCATGAACTGTATAAATAATATCCTATGAGATGATAAGTCCTGTTCTCCACAGGTTTCGGTCCTGACAGCTCCAAGCATCGCATAATAATAAGAGTCCATCAATAGAGTTCCATCAAGTCTTTCTATACCAGTGTCAGTTATCTCCTAAACAATTCAGCAATAAGCTGAAACCCAATATCGAAAATCTTGTCTTGAAGATACGGCTTCAAACAGCAGTCAGGAAGTCAGGACCTTCTCATTGCGTACTTTTTACCAGCAGGACTAGCATTCAGTGGGTTCTGTTAGACACCGACCTCAGGACACCAGCTGTCAGCACTATCAGGACCGAGCTCTTTGTATCAGCACTGGCCTGTGTTCCCTAAAAGAACACGTCGTCCTCTTGTCACTGGCTAGCGCACTGGTGCTAAAAGCCAATATCCATTTCCCCTTGCTCCTCTGTGGTAAGGACTGGACTTATTCCTCTTCTAGAGCCGGGCCAGGTCTCAGCTATGACCTAACACTTCTTTGTAGAGTTCAGGCACCTTATCTGGGTCCACAGGCCTGGGGAGGAAATGTGTGAACTTTTGATGCCGTCTTGATTTTGTCCCGTCTCGTGGGGTTCCATCCCGGTTGAGGGCCACATAATAGCGCGCCCCCTTTTCCCCATGTTTATACAGGTTGGAGGAGTATGTGTTGTACCAATTCTCTTCAAACTGTTCCCGGAAGACACACTCAGCTGTCAGTTTCTCCTGTTAGAGAAAGACAGGCAAAATGTTAGCAAAGTAGGTAAGAATATAATGCAAGCAAACAAAAACAGATTTTTATCGTAGAAATAGCACAAGAAGGGTAAACCCTTTTATGTCTGAGAAGAAACACAATGCACAAGATCTCTCTCAGGCAAGCAAATTACTTTGTACCACCATAATTTGTACCACGCCATAACACTTACAGAGCCGTAGAGTTCCCCCTTGTCATTCATCCCGAGGTAGAGGCCACTATCCACTCCTCTGATGCTGATTAATCCAACTGCCAGGCTTATGAATTCCAAAATACCTGGAGAAGAATAAATCGATTGTTCTAGGTATGTTCTCTGAAGTCCAAGCCTTCGTCACAGATTGTGAGTAAGCTGCTGGAGTTATCCTCACTCACCCACTCTCTCATTTACTCCCTCACTCACTCCCTCTCTCATTCCCTCACTCCCTGACTCCCTCTCTCACTTAGACTCACTTACTGCCAGTCTACAGAAAGTCCACCTCTGCACAGTGAATTTCAGCTTGTTTTCTTAGTTAAGTATCTGAATTGTCATCCATGTACCATATAAATGATGAACATGATGGTTTATCATGTGCTATTCCGGTGCTGGCACATGCCTTGTGTACAAGACATGTGCACCTCACTCACACAACCATCCTGATACCTCAGTGACATAATGAGGGCGATGTACTGGAAATTTTTTGTTCACCAAGATACGGACTAAGTAACTGTACCCTCAAAGGCAAAACTTGGTCTTAAGGTCCAATTGTGTGCTGGATTTGTAAGTATTTTCCCAAGAGACATGTACACATTTAACTATTTCATTTAACTATTTCATAACCTTGTTTTAAAATAAAAAATAAAAACGAGATGGATTGTGGGGTCTCCATGCAACTTAAATATAATTGCATGGCACTATGGCACAATTATGTTCCTTAACTACACTAGGTACCAGCCCAGAGATGTGAGGGGTACCACCTCAGTATCAGTTAGATGTCGGGTCAAGAACAGTCACTTATTTCCCTAATGAACTACAGTCTACATTCTTAGTGCTTCCAGCATCTGTCATAGCATCTTGTCACTGTTCTGGACTCTTTGAATTTTAGACAAAATGCTTAAGTGAGCAACAGCACAGCAGTTTTAAGATAGCAGTTTTAAGTGTGCAGCTAAATGTTGAGGGAGTGAGCAGTGATACAAAATAAATATATTGGTTTTCCCCATGTGAGAGTACAAGGAACTGAGTAAGACGCATTTTAAAACATGGTTTGTACGACCGCTCTGGAAGCTGAAGGGTGTGTGTGTGAGTAGCTCTGTCCCGTACCGAAGCGGCTGTGGTCCTGTCTCGTTCCCTGTACCGTGCCGTCCGGTAGGATCTCCAAATGGAAGCCGGTCCTGCAGTACAGCTGCCTCCTGCGCAGGATGCCCTTCAGGTGCGTAAGGTCTGTGGTGGGACTGCGCGAGAGCCACTCTGCGGGCACGAGGAGGCGCTCGGGGAGCAGCACGATCCCGTCGGCTAGCGCGGGCATGAGGAAAGGCGAGCTCGCGCCATCCGCAGCGCCGTGCAGGAGCGCGCCGAATTCACCAAGACCCGCCATCGTCCGAGGAACGCGAGCAGAGCAGGAGAGGAAGCCTACAGGCTACGGCGGGACGGTCCCATCCTACTGCCGGTCTAGTGTCCCACACAAGAGGTGTGTGCGTGAAGGGGTGTCAGGTAAGGGTCCCAAGTGAGGAGCGCGCGGGAAGTTTCCACGTTAGTCCTCCTCACTCAGTAAAGATCCACCTTTAGCGGCTTGGCTTTCAGGAAAAGTTTAGTCAGGTTCAGCCAATCTAAAGCTCCTCTCGGCTCGAGCTCCATCCACAGCGCATGAAGACTTGCAGCAAGCGTGTGTGTGTGTGAGTGAGAGAGATAGAGAGCTGAGAGAAGGGCCGAAGGGTGTGTGAGAGCTGAGAGATCTGAAGCGTAACTCACAGTAGCCCAAGTCTCGCACGATCAGGCAAGGTGTGTGTGTGAGAGTGCGTATGTGTGTCAGAGAGAGAAGAAGAAGCGAGGTGATGGTGCTGAGAGCGCTAGAAGCGCGAGGCAGGTGCATAGCGCGCGAGCGGTGGGCGGAGACTGGGTTAGACCTGCCTCGAGCGCGCACACCACTGTGTTTGTGACTTGGACCTAAGTGGAGAATAAGTGTCCCTGAGATGCGTTCTGAGGTTTGCCTGGTACTCAAAAGGGAAATGTCATTAAGATGTCCGTATACATGCTATTAATTTATCACGACATGTATTTATTCCAAACAATAAAACGATTATATTTTAAATATTAGATATGTAAACTAAAGTTAGGTATGAGTGTGTGTGACAAAGATAACCAGTGTAGCACATTGTGGACTTTTGGCTGGAAATATTCAATTGCTACTGTTATATAATAATAATAATAATAATAATAATAATAATAATAATAATAATAAAGTGTTCTTATATTATTATTATTATTATTATTATTATTATTGTTATTATTATTATTATTTTATTATTATTGTTGTTATTATTATTATTATTATTGTTGTTGTTGTCGTTGTTGATTTACAATCCCAGACACACACAAATCTAGGATTGTAAATTGTGCATATTTGTGTTTGCTATGCAGGATTTACGTGTGTATGTTTGTGTGCATGTTTGTATGTATGTGTGTGTGTGTATGTGGAGGTACCCCATTTGCTGGGGGAGCAGGTTCTTCAAACAGATAATATTCGTGCATGTTTTATTTTCGATTTCATGCATTTCATTCCGAGTTAAAGCCAGTCTGTGGATGTGAAGTGACTGAAGTGTGTTTCAGGATCAGGGTCTGGTTTATTGGCCCCTTGCTGGAGCTGAACTGGACGAGGCTGCGCGTTTCCTCACATCTCGCGAGGAGTGAGGGTCCGCTCAGTCAGTGTCATGATGGCGGCCTTGCGGCGGCTCCTCTCAGCTGGACAGAAATACAGCGTTTACTCGAGCGGAGCAGCTGTTTGTCCGAGAAACACAGTCTCTCTCAAACGGGCTGGGGCGGGTCTGGGTCTCGCGCTCGGAGGACTGGCGGCCTACGAGCTCTGGCTGTCCCGGGACGGTGGAAAACAGGGGGGCAGAACCAGCCAACACCACGGGCTGGCCCCATCACTCCCAGCAGTGGCAGCGAAGGAAAAGGTATGGCTGTGAAATTGCAGTGAGAAACAGCGACAAAGCGAGAAGCTGGGATTTAGCCTGCCTTGTTGTTTCACAAAAATACTGAAAATCATGTCCTTGCACGCAGAAATACACCCCTGTTCAGTTTAATGCTCTTACTATCAAAGGCGCTCTCCACTGGGGAGAGGTGCTGAAAAACACCCTACCAAACTGGGCTTTTCTGAAATCCTCCCCTCAAATGGGTCACATGAAACCCTCTCAGTCACATGACACATTTTATTTTGTGAAGTTAAATAAAGGAAAATAAGTCGATCCTCAGGGAACCACCATGCATATGACATTTTAAATGCAAAATGTAGCGCACATTTTAAAAAATAGTTTTTTTACTGGAAAAACGATTAAAAAATCAGTTGTGGCATGTGCATAAGAGGCAGTCCATGTTGTCTTTTTCCTCAATGTATTGATTTTATTTGTGTGCATTTAAATATACAGATGATTGTGAAATATATGCCCTTTTTTAACAAAACATGTCATTTGACCAAACATGCCTTTTGGTTTTGTCTATATAACTGTAAAGAGGTGCATGAAAATGCATTCGTGTAATGACATTTCCAAACAACTGCAGAATCAAATGCAACTTCTTGATCATGATGCTTAATGAATAAAATGAATCGACTTGGCTAAGCCTGAGTTCTGATATCCCTGGTGGGAGATTTATAAAAGCAGTATATTGACTGCACAGATGACTGAATGCAATAGTATTTGAGTGGAATTAATCTAGTGTCCAGTGCAGCATATTTGTTAAAAGAGGCTACTGTAGCAATGCTAATGACTGTAGCGCTTTCAGACAACCTTCAGAAGTGGACGGGTTAGAGCATGATAGTCTTGCATATGCTCTGGTTCCAGAAAGCACCAGTAAAAATACAGTTTTTGTCCACACCATCTCCACCTGCATGACACTCATGACCTGTTTATGTTGCAAAGATCTGCTTGAACTGTTCTGACACGCTTAATATACAAATGTCGTTTCTAAAAATGAGAACTTTAAGGCTGTTGGTGAAAGGTAGCATCAATACATATTAGTTTAGCTATTTCACTTGGTGCGAAGGTGTGTGGCTGCCAAACTGTGGATGTTAGTCAGGCTGATGTCTTTGGTTCTCCAGAGCCTTAGCTCTTATTAAATCAGCTCATTTATGGAGGGAAAATGAATGAAGATGAATAAAATATTGAGCATCACTGATTCGCTTTAGCTGCTACTTCTGTTATTGAGCAGTATACATACCCGGAGCAGAAAGTAGGCCTGTCTTGCACAGACTCTGGTTCCATTAAGCAGCACTGAGAGCACTTGTTCAGTTCAGTGACTTAGGGAATCCACTCATTTCTGCGCTTAGTGAAAAAGTGAACAGACAAGGCTGTACCCTAATCATGTTCTTGGCATCAGTATCTCTGGCAAGTTTGTCCAGTGGTGATCTGTGTGGACTGGCATCAAAAAAAGCCTTCATCAGTTTGTTGGATCATTAAACCATGCAGGGTTGAGTCAGCCTGCTTTGCAGCCTCTCTTTCACTGTGATCCTTTTTTGTCTTTGCTCCCTTATCAACTCGGAACAGGGTTTGGGAGGGGGGCACAGCTCTGGACGTAACCTTGACTTGTGGATTGAGACGCAGGAATCCAGGGCTGAGGTAACAGGACACGGCAACTTGGCAGCAAGGCTGACATTTGATGTGGGTAATAAGTAGCAGGGGCACACATTCCCAGGGTGTTTGCTTGGTGCCCAGTGGGCCTGGCTGCCTGCCACATGGGAAAGACATCAGCTCGGTCCTCGTGAGCTCAGTCATGTGGAGGAACCCGAATATAAAAATGCAGAAACAAAATACTGAACAATATTTGAGTAGGTTTTAGCTGGACATGTCTGACCACTCATGAATATGGTCTTAGATGACGGCATGGAATGCCTGAGGACTTTTTCTGTAGAGTACAAACCTGCAAATCTGTTTGTGACCCTCTTAAAAATGAATTAAAAAAAAAAAATTATGGCTTGGATGTACAGAGGTGAGACAAAAACCTTTCACTGAATATTTACATTACCCTTTCTTACAAAACAGACACCTGCTTTTGGCTGAAGAATCCGTTTTTGCAAGAGTGAGTTTAGGGTGGAAAAAGTTTAACATAATGTAAAGATTAAAAAAAAAAAAAAGAGCCCATAGATTAGCAAAGAATCATTATATAAAGTTAATGTTCTTTAAACCATTGTAAGTTTTTTCCACCCTCCCATATCTCTTTTACAAAAATAGTTCTTTAGGCATGATTAGTTAAAGAACCCTTTGTGGCACCCTTTCATTGTTACCTGGAGAGTGTTTAAAAGTTTTTTCTTCTACCACAGCTAATTTACAGAAATGGCTTTAAAGAAATAATTAATTATATTTTTATGACACCAAATGTGGTCCTTCAGTAACATTACTTTAAATAATTTGTGTGTTTAATTTGTGTTAAATTAAAACAAAATCTGTGTGTTTTATTACAGATCAAGGTGCGTGCAGACGATGAGGACATGGCGATGTCAGCTCATGAGCACAGATTTCGGCTCTTTAGTTCAGTGGAGTACGACGGACAGCTGTACATGACACCGCTGGACTTCATTGAGTCAGTCACTACTAGTGAGCCAAAGAGTAAGCACTAATCCAAAATCCTCTCGTACTGCACTCCAGTTTAAAGCGAATATTCCCCATAAAAATCGTATAAGCTGCTCACTGGTTGAACTGAATAAACATAGAGTCTTGTTTCATTTTTATTCACTGATGTAGTTTGTAAACTGAGATGTTACACACTTCAAGCGCTCAGGAGATCTTTTAAGGTAGCCATGACTGGTCACAGCTAATGGAGTCATAACACCTGCATGGAGATAGCCATCTCTGCCAGCATGACACTTATGGCCCATTTATGTAGCAAAAATGTGCAAAACCATTCCCAAACATCGAGGAGTAGCGTTTGATCTCTTTGGGATCTCAGTGAAGGAGGATTGTAAGTTACATGTGGAGTTGGCTATGGATATTGTTTGCACAGTTTGCGGCAGTTTCTGTGTGTGTGTGTGTAAAATGCACAGGTTGCTATTCTTTTATAAGCCATTGCTGTGTATAAGAAAGAAATGCCTCCATATGTGTTGTGAGTGCAGTAGTGTTTGTAGAGCAGCTTTTCTATGGGCTGTATTCCAGCAGCTTCGCTCCTGATTGAGTTTCTGATGAGATGAAACAGTCACACACACACTCTCTGCTCTTAACCTCACTATTTATATATTATTTCTATGTATTCTTTTTTTAGATTGCCTCTAAACATGGTTTTGTTTGGAATTTTGAATCAAGTCTGGTCAATAGTTTATAAAACAATAGTCACATGGACATTTCACACAGACCCCACAAATTACAAAAGCAATAACGGGGAAAAAACACGATGCGGTCTCTTTTTTTTCTTTTTTCGTAGCTGAATATACTCATGACTTGAAGAAAAAATGAGCAGTAAAAGATTGCACAGAACAACACCAGTATTCATTTAGCTATTGTTTAAAAGCCTTTAAAGAGCAAATATTCTACAGTTGTCTTCACATGTGACACAGACAGAATTCAGGTTTACAAGACCATTTTCCAAACTCTCTTTATCTTTTGAAATAAAAGAATAAAAAGATCAACCTCTGCTCTGATTGGCCACGCTTATTGAAAAAGCAGTCCAGGCTGAAACTCTCCTCATCACTTAGGTGGGCATATGTCAGTTCTTAGTGTTTGTGATCAAAAGTAAGTGAATTCAAAACAGGCAGCTTTCAGGTAGAATTTGAACCATTAACAAGGCTTAGCTTCTACATCAAACTCTTATATTTGTTCCATGATATGGGCCTTTAAGTGAACGTATGAATGTAACTGAAGGATTCACGGAGGAATGTCAGTCATTCAAGCATTTTAGAATTTGTAAGCAGTTCGTGTGCAGATAAAGCTCTCTGTTGTCTTGAATGTGAGTGCACAGCTCTGCCATGTGTGTGTTAGCTGAGAGTTGGACTTCCTGGAATGTTCAGAAAGGAATAAAATGTGAACTCTAATATGAAGGGCACATTGCGTCACTGCTTCAAGCATTCTTTTAATGGCATGAGCTCAACCAAACAGCATCATGGTATTTATGGTTTTATGCCATGGCTATAAAGTCTGTTTTGAGTGCACTCTAAGTGTGCATGTTTGTGAAAGTCTGGCTAGACGGCCATTAAGCAAAATTGAATTTCACTCCAGATATTGGCCATAGATTAACTTGTGATTGTTTTGGTTTGTATCTGTAAAATGTCTAACATGTTTCACACCCTAGTCAGGGTTTATTTGCTGTATATAGAGGAGTGATGAATACATTTCATTTTAAAAGGATTGAGGCTCTAAGTTGTTTTCTGGACTTGATTTCTGAGAAAAGCAGTGAGCATTTTTAGATGCACCTGTGTTTCGATGGGACTGAGCTCTCAAGCTCTTTTTGCAGACTCATGACTGATTTTGCAGTTCGCAGAGGAAAAGCTTCATTACTCTTGTCAGAATGCTGAGGGAGGAGGAATGCGTCCAGTCAGTCGAGTATTTTATGACCCCTCGGTCTTATCGCAATAGCGTGGCCTTGTCATTCCTGTGGAGCTTGCGTTTACAGTATTAAACAATAAGATCACCACATCGCTGTCATTGTTGACTGGATTTATGGTGCATACAATGTTACCTAGGCTTGTATACAATCTGAGAAATTTATTACAAGACAGATTCGTTTACAGTGTTAATGTACAATCCATTTTATATCTTTATGCTGTCATTATATCGAATGCCAAATAATGCAATACTATATGGGCAAAAGTGTTAGAACGCCACTAGGCAATCGTAATGGTTCAGAATAACAAGACTATTTGGATAATGCTATACTTCCTACTTTGTGGACACAGATAGGGGAAGAACCTTTTCTATTCCAGCCTGACTGTGTCCCAATGCACAAATTAAGCTCCATAAAGACGTGGCTGGATGAGTTTGGTGTGGAAAAACCTGACAGGCCCGCACAGAGTCATGACCTCAACCCCATCCAACATGTACTGGAACAGAGATTACGAGCCAGGTCTTCTTGTCCAGCATCAGTACCTGACCTCATAAATCTTATTGGAAACCTTCCAAGAAGAGTAGAGCTGCAATGGGGGGACCAACTTCATATTAAAAGTCTATATATTTGAATGCAATATTGTTATATACTATATGGACAAAAGTATTGGGCCGCTTAACTATTACACCATGTTATATATATGTTATACTGTATATGTCATAAATGTAATATTCTTCTTCATTTTTTTGCTTTTTCAGAAAAGAAGTTTTGGAGATCCTTGACAAAACAAGTACGTTTTCAAATTTCATTCATCATTCCTCCTGTGATGCTGACTATCTGAACATACTGAAACGAGAAATCTGGTGTTCTTTTTTTAAAGGATTTAGAGAAGATTTTATCAGACACCCCTCCTGTTTGGAAAGGATCATCTAGATTTTTCAGGAACTTGCATGAGAGAGG
This sequence comes from Clupeocharax schoutedeni, assembly GCA_037974565.1. Lineage (NCBI taxonomy): Eukaryota > Metazoa > Chordata > Actinopteri > Characiformes > Alestidae > Clupeocharax > Clupeocharax schoutedeni. The sequence goes on from JBBPDH010000031.1 coordinate 2,435,960, forward strand.
TGAGACAACACAACAAGCTTTATTTTAACAAGCCATCATACTGATAGATATTCATCGTTACATCAAGCGGACTTTCTTATCCAAATAAGCACATCCATCCATCCACCCCTTATCTACCCTTTATTTCTGCGGTGAGGGGGTGGGGGGGTTTGGAGCCTATCCCAGCTACAATGGGCGAAGGCAGGGTACACCCTGGACAGTCGACAGCACGTCGCAGGGCCAAATAAGCACAGACAATGTGAATAGAATTATGATCTAAAATAAAAGAGTACCCTGTCTCAATCAGGTTCATGTGTAACTTAAGACAAAGGAACATTTCTAAGCTAACTGAAAGTAGCTTAAACATTATAAAAATGCACAAATATAGCTACATGACAGTGCTATGGTTTACATTTGGCAAATTGTGTTTTCAAGTAGCCTCAAAGGCTTTACCCACATGAGGAATAATCATGTTATATCACAGATCACTGAAAATCTACTCTCCATATTTGTCTGTTTCTTTTGTATTGATGACAACATTCACACAAATAGTGCATGATCTCACAGGATCTGGAGCTCTGAGTCATAAACTGATTTTAAAACTGTTTACATAAAACTTACATTCATTGTCAAAATCAAATTTTTCTCCATTCAGAACCAAATATCTCAGCTTCCAGAACACCTGGAATGTTCAGGAGTTCATTCCTAGCTGTATTATAAAGAAATTCCTATGGTATTGTTCATGACTGCATTTATCATAGATTATCTTTTTAAACTGGTCATATTGATAATGATGAAATAAATCTGGAAAAGTATGCTTTATTTGCACCCAAAGTATGTCTTTGTATGTACCTCTCATTAATATGTTTAAAATAATATGGTTTAGGCCAAAACTTTATATCAAAACTTCCGTAAAAAGTGTCTCAGGCATCAAGTGGCATATTTATTATCTTTTCATGCAATTAAAAGGCTTTAAATGGTTGGGGTGACTATCACCAGCACTTTTATGAATAATGTTGAGGTTTCTCTGCAATGTATCATTTCAGCTCTGAATGGCCATTTGCATCATAATTAATCAGAATTTTTGAACTAGCTATGAAATGCCCCTTTAAGGAAGGTCATGCCAGGAACCCTGGAGTCAACGGCTTTAACCGCTGTACTGTGGTGTAGTTCACAGCCTTATGGAAGGGTCTGAGTCTGGGGGAGCTGGAAAGCAATTAAAAAGTTTTGGCTTGTTCCTGCCTGGTTGTTTAAGGAGTTAAAGGAGTCCCTCTTAGTATCTTCGGTGTAGATGACAAGAAGGCCCCAAACGCTAGATGGCATAATACTTACATATCATTCTTATTTCCCTCCCACATAACCAGGACCTCTTGCGCATACAGTGATTATAATCTGGTGTGCTGGCTGTACATCTAATCTTATCTTGTAATCTAGCAGAACTGTGCCTTTGCTCTAGGCTAGGCTCAGATATGAATGTGACAAATTTTTCTTGCATGCCATATGACACTTAAAATAGAAAAAAGATGTGGCCAGCAGAGTGGTAATTGGAGTACGACACATACCACAGCCAAACACTAATTCACATATTGCTCAATCCTCTAATGGCCGTGCCATAGTTCTGCTGGTCTTGTTCGTGACATGCACTCTGAAAAAAGTGAACTGCTTTGATGCAAATGTAATTATCTTTTCTAAAAAACAAAATGTTTCATGTTTTAAATGAACACAATTTTGTCTGTCATTTTACTTACTTTTGGCAGTAATCGTGTTGATTCACGCATTTGTTATAAATTTGATTCACGCATTTGTTATAAATTTGATTCACGCATTTGTTATAAATTTGATTCACGCATTTGTTATAAATTAAATGCAGCACCTTTTCCATTTACTGTGAAAATAGCCATAGTACTCATGGTGACTCACTTTGTGTTTTGCCTAATAATATACCTTTACTCGAGATAAAATCACAACTTGTCTTTAGAAAATGTCAGACAACATGTAATAGGATAAAACGCACAATTTTTCATAAGTAGTTTATTATTAATTAATTATAATTAGTGGTGGACATATATTCTTTTTTAATCTAGATTAAGATCACTGTAATCTTGGAATGAATCTAGATTAGAATGGCTCATTTGAATTCTGCCAAATGCATTCAGAATATGTGTGCTACCCAAATAATGACTAAAAGTAATCAGTTCACTTCGTCCATGCAAGCAGCCTAGATTTGTGGTCTACTGGCACATTAATACAAAATTACAAAATTCATTTGTTGTGAGGCAGTCATATGTGTGCATATATTAAGTATTTTACATCAGCTCTGAACACAGTCCAGCCAATCAGATTCCTGGACTGGAATGATCCATTTTATAAACCTGTTTTTTCTTTATCAGCATTGTCTTCTTAATTAACTCAAGTCAAGGCAAGATAAAGGACCATAAGCCTGGGTTTAACACAAATTGTTCTTTCTTAACAGTTTTAGAATGAGTGGCTCCAACCACTGTGGTAAGCCTGGTGCCAAGAACCAGTCTAGAGTGTTGCATTTTAGGCCACACAGCAGTGTTTTCTGTGGCCCCATCCGAGATCCAGTGATGGAACCTGGGTTTTTAATTACCTGTTAAATTCTGAAGGTGCACTTTTTTTAGAGCTACGAACAAAGCCTCACTTCAGACTACAAGAAAAGCTGTTTGAACTCTGCAGTGTTGAGACTTGTCCTAGTGACAGCCCCCCATCACAGAGGACAGTATGAATACTAAGAATGGCATTGGATTACAGCTTTCACACTGACACTCTATGCGAATTGTGTCTATGGATCTTTGTATCCCTGACAGGATCTACTTGAGCATATGGGCTCGGTTTCTTTCTGCAAGACTGAAGATGTGTGATTTCATGTCTGGAAGGTCGCAAAAAACATTTACCTTCTCAAACACACTGGGCCTAAATCAACGTTGCTTTATTACTTTGATTTGTTGTTTATGTAGCTTATTGGCTGGAATCAAATCACTGTTTTTAAAGGAGAGCATGGCCACGCATGAGTCTCCATGAAGAGATATGAGCCGACATACATCCTACAAAGAGTCTCCGTAAAGAGATATGATCCTGGATCTGCCTTTAAAAGTCTGATCTTTCAAATCTGCTTTGAAGACTGGGCATAGATGTACTTATTCATGCTCATGCAGACAGTTTTCTTTCATCCTCTCTGCTAAGCATACCTGTGTCCTTTTCCCACAACACTCAAAGCAGTCACCCTGAACTATCTTTGCTCTGAGTCACTATCTTCGCCTGCAAACAAAAGCCCTGGGAATGCTTTCAGTGGCTACAACAATTCTGCTTAAGTCTCTCCTGGGCCGAGTCCTGACAGTTGCTCTTCCTTTTCTCGCTTTTCGCACAACAAAAGGACTAGCAGGCCTGAAAGAAGAACACAAACCCCACATCAGGTGTCCGCAATCAGTGACAGATCACTCGAGAATGTTTTACACCTAGGAAAACAAACAGAAGTTGGCCCAGGAGCCAGCCGCTTTGGGCTGGTTTTGTTTGGGTTTGTGTCCGGCCTGATTACTCGACTTTTAGCGTCTCTATTTGTGTGGAAAGAACACCAAATAGGAATTAAGAAGGGAATCCCCTTAGATGTTAACAATTGGGAGAAAAAGCCGGGATGTCGAGTTTTAAACGACATGTGATAGTTTGTTTGATTTTAAGGGGGTTCTTGTAGGATCAAAGGTTGTCTCAGCTCTCAAGAAATATGCATTATGTGCTGTTTTTCAGGCATCATCTCATACACAGAGTATCTTTTTCTTCTTTGCATTTTGACAAGTGAGTATATGTTCACCTTGTACTGTTTCTGCTATTCCAATCAACAGGAAACCTTAAGATATAAACAGCATGTATTTACATGTTCCAGTGCTTTTTGTTCCTATCAAGTCTCAACATTTGTTATTCCCCATTTTCTAGAACCTCATGCAGGCTTTAGAATAGCTTTCAACATGTTTGATGCAGATGGCAATGAAATGGTGGACAAAAGGGAGTTTATGGTGGTATGCTTTTTTTTCTATTCCTTTGGCTCTTTCACATATCTGTCTATACTTACATGGTGAACCCACTGTACACGACTTTTCTTGTTTAGCTGGAAGAAATATTTCGTAAGAAAAATGACAAAAAAGAAAGGGGTGGAGATCCTGAAAGCTCATCTCAACTGGTAAGAGGAGTGTTTCTATACGTCTTTCATCTAATTTACTACTATTGAGACATTTGTTCTACAGTCCTCAGTGAGACAATTAACTCTTACCTCTATAATAAACATTTATTTAAAGTTAGACGTGGAATTTGAAACAGGTAAATAAGATGTATTAGTTTTGGTTAATTTATGAAAGCTTGATGAAAATTCAACATTTCAAATAGCAGGTCTTTATGGAACAAGGGGGGTGGGTGTGTAAAGAAACTACTTAAGTGAATGTATAGTGTGCCTGTGTGTATGTGTGTGTGTGTGTGTGTGTGTGTGTGTGTGTGTGCATGTGTATCTTTTTGGTATGTGATATGTTGGTGTATGCTTTGCTGTTACTCTTCATTTTGCACTTATATGAATTTGATCAAATAAACTGACTGAATACTGACATTTTATACATTTTATACTTATTTAAAAACCTTCTTACAACCTCAAAAATCCCTCCGGGTCTCTGACATTGTAACACATTCTTTAAATAATAATAATGTGTATTTTTGTAATGGTAGTATACAGAAAAAGCGTATAATAGTTTCAGTAATATTCAAGTACAAATCTTCTAAAATAATACTTCATCATACAAATAATGGTAACAAAGTATGATTACCACTTCTGAATATGGAATTCTGTAACATTACGAGACCGTAGAACCTGAATACTAGAGTAAGCATGTCTAAAATATCCATCTTCTTTCCTGTAACCTGCATGCCATCATGATATATCATCTTCAAGAGTGTGGAACTGTATGGATATCACGGTTCTGTCAGCAATGCTGTATGTATCCTAATACATTTAAGATGGAAGAGCATGTTTTTGCCCATTCTTCTGTGCCTGCCTGTGGATGTGTGTGGTGCACGATTAAACTTGAATTGTGTCAGTCAGTAACATCAATGCATGTCTAATTTAAGTAATGATTTTACTAGGGTTTTTTGGTATAGTGTCAAGGAAGAACTACTTTTAGCTTTTAAACATTTTGTGAACAATCAAGGGCTCTTTTCTGTATTTTGTGAAGGTTTTAGACACATTAAAGTTTTTCCCAGGGGAAAAAATCAGGATAAACTTACTCCACTCTCTTTTTTAAATAGTAACTTGCAGGAGCCTGGTGTAATATTTTAGGTGGGCCAAGGGCTTGGTACCATCAGCATGCAGTCCGTAAATGTGGACAGGCTGCCTTTGCAATTGGTCGGTTTTGTCATTAGCTCACAACTGGCTCATAATTCAAATATATATTTAACATTAGACAATGCTTTGTGTCATTTAGTTCTTAAATATTATTCTTAAAATGTTCATTAATAATGTTAGTGATCAGATTGCTTAAGGGGGTGTGGGAGGTAGGGCAAATGAATTTCAGCCAATTTTAGGTCTTGCTTTAATTGATTATCCATAGAACCATACACTGTAAAAAAAAGTTGATCTGGAAACTTTAGTTTGAAGAGTGTTGTCTACCTACCATATAGCGAGATGGAACTCTGACACAGAGAAGCACAGAGCAATGTCCTTTTGTCATTTAGTGTGCAATGTTTGGATAAAGTCAAATGAAGTGACCCTCATGTGTGCCTCAGCCTCAAAAAAGGCCAGGACAATGCAGCCCTAATGGATCTTGGCCGAATGCAAACCGAAACATGCCTCCATTGTCTGGCACTGCAGCCAAATTGCACAGGGAGGAGAACAGATGATTTATGTTACTTGTCTACTGTCAGGTGGCGTTCGCTGAGGCATGGTCTCAGGGATTTCACTTAAAAAGCCCTCACTTGAAGACAGACAACTCATCCAGGACCCCCATGTTTTATTTTTACAGTTACTTGAAAAGTGGTATTTGGGCTCAGATTACCTTTTTTGTGACGACCTGACCATGAACAGCAGCGTGCCAGTCACAGCCAGCACTTGAAGAATGAGCCAGTCCCAGCAGAGAATAGCAAACCTGGGGATTTTTTTAAATAATCTTGCTCAGGTTTTACTTCAAGGCTCATTTTTTGTCTCTTGAAATCCCACCCACCTTGAATCGGTCTCCAGTGCCATCTATGAATCATACGATTGATTATAATACAAGGGGCAAGAGACTGTATTTGCACAGTATAGATGTTTGGCGCTGGCTGGTGCAGCATTTCAAAGGATCATTGTAGTGATCTTTGAGAACATGTTGTCTTACTGACTGAACCTGTGCATGCAGTCATAAATCTTCCATTTTGTTTAGTGAGCTGTAAAGCACAACGGAAGAACTGTGTTTTATCAGGTGTGTTGCTTTTCCAGAGCCCTGCAAGGCATGGAAGAAATGTTATGTAACAAAAGCATAAAAGAAAAAAATATGAAATGAATGAAGACATTCTTTTGATCGTTTAATTTATTGCTCAGTTGACAGTTAAAAGCCCTTTAGTGATGAGGAGTGATCACACAACAATGCAAATGACAAATAATTTTTAGAGAAGGACTGATCAAAGCATTATTATTATTATTATTATTTTTTTATTATTAAATATTATAATTATTTTATTAATTATTATTATTATTATTATTATTATTTTATTAATTATTATTATTATTATTATTTTATTTATTATTGTTATTATTATTATTATTATTATTATTATTGTTGTTGTTGTTGTTGTTGTTGTTGTTGTTGTTGTGATAAAAACTAGGTCTTCTAAAACCCATAGAGAAACATGGGTTCTTGGATGGATTCCAAATACAGGGTGTGACCATATGCCAGTACGGCCATACTGCAGTTTATTTAGTGCATTTTTGCAGCTACTGATTTAATGACCAATGACAATCCGCCGTAGTTACTTTAATAACCAAATGAATACAGGTTTATAGTCTCCTTACAGATGTTTACTGTCTCCCCACGGTTTTATTTGCCATAAATTCAATGGCGGGTGACTCATTTATAGTCAGTTATAGTGATTGGTAGATATTCAGGAATGACATGCATGGTTTTCACTATGATTCTTTCATACTTGTGGCTTATTATAATCTCCACTTGTGGACACAAGACTGTGTGAAGGGAATACTCCAGCATTTTTCCAATCTGTGTTCAGTCTTTCATTTGAATTGACAAATAACTGATTGCCACAGACAATTATTTTCTTGTACTTACCATAGAAAACACATCCCTTGGCTCCTATGAGCTCACTGACCTATGGGCAGGTGCTTCAGTATTCCTTTAAGACGTTTGCAATATCGCTCTACTTCTAACTCTGACTGTCCTTCTGTATTTTGATGTTTTCTGTATTTGGATTTGTGTTGTAGTCTGCATGTCTGTGTGCATGTTACGCCTGTTTTGAACGCTTTAACGGCTATGCCTCTGATATACAGGTCCTTAAAAAAGAACAGCCTCTGTCTGAACCCAGAAGCTTCTGGGATGTGCTGAAGCAGGGTGCGAGAATAGTTCTCTTTTCAGATCTGGTGGAGGTACAATAATGCTCTGTTTCATTAGTCTCTGACTTCACTATCGTAATGCCATTTGTGAACTCTTCCAGTTCCTTTGTGTCTTTTGTGGAGTTTTTGCAAGCCTCCCTCCCTCTCTCTCTGTCATTTATAGAGGCCAATGCAGCCTAAAAATCATTTGTTAAACCTTGCTACAAATAACAAAGAATCTCAGTTTTAGTATTTAACTGAGATTCTGCGTACTGTAAAGGTGCTATAGAAATTCTGATGCTCCACAGTCAGTTAACATCCATTCTCAAGGTTTCAACAAAATCCCATTAAGCCTAATGAGACCCTTAACCTCTAACTAAATGTATAGTTACAGTAAGTTACACATTTCAAATGATATTATTAATGCATGTGGAAAGTCACAGTTAGGATAGATGTACTAGTCTTTCAGGTTAGTCCCATATTTGTTCTCTCTCCTTGTAATGTATGAAACCAGTGCCTGAGGCTAAAGGCACTGTTTATGGGCTGTGTGCTTATTTTTTGGGGGGGAAACCGTGATGGTGGTTCAACACTGTTTAATTTATTGTGATAAGATGTACACGTGGGAGCAGATGCGGTACAGAATATACTCAAATTTTTGCGCTAAGTCAGTGTTACTGTTTCATAGATTCTGTTCTTACCCAATGCTGAAAACCACCCCTGGAGAGGTTATTAACATCTGTCTCTCTTCATCACTGAACTTTCCTTTTCTGTTTACTGATAATGCTGTGATTTGTACCTGTGCCTTTTTAACCCTGTACCTCATGAGTGTGCAAGCAGTGGGACAAGGCTGGACAATAAAGTGTGGTCTTAGTAAATTGGTTGTAAAATTCAGGTGCCTTTTGAGCCCATATATAGTTGCATTAACATACTTTTTGAGCGGCATGTATGCCTGCACATACATCTGGCCCAGGGTGTAGCTGTATAATGAAGCCGGTGGTAAATGTGTTTTGTTTTGCCTAGTTTTCATTTATTTTAAATTATTTAAATTAGCTAGGTAAACTAAGAATTTTAGGCTGAATGGGATTTTTTTAATCAAACATTCTGTAAAGCTTGCTATAAAAGAATGTGCCTGTGGGTGGAGCACTGATAGATCCATTCAAAGCAGTCTAGAGATTAGAACTGTAGCTGTGCACACACCTATTAGCCACAGTGTGTTTATTTTGTTTTTGGCATATTTTGCAGCGATGGGATTTAGTATAAGGTATTGTTGGAGCATGTTCCCAGAGAACAAAAAGCATCATCACCATCAGCAGCCAATCCAGCTTGAGAGGAAACTGATATGACTATGCATAGTTTTTGCATGAGAAACCTGTTTGCTGTATAGCATGGGTGACTGCTCCTTATTCTGTCCTTGCTGTAACTCAACAGACTGCTCAAATATCATTAAAACATTTTAATGAACTTAAATGGCCAGCTCTCACACTCAGCAAGACATTCTGAAATAATCTGAGTGTCCAAAGCAAGGTACGCGTTTAAGGACGTAAGGCACTGACATTTGCTTCATAAAATATTACTAAACGACATCAGTGCGCCTTCATCATCACACATTTGTCTGTGCTGAACAGCTTTGTCTTGTTTCTGTGTCTGTATACCCATTCTGTGGTGTAATCTGTTGTAAGTGCTGAGGAAGGGGAAGTTTTTCACCATTTGTTTTTGCTTTCATAGCACGCACAGGACAATATCACCGACACGACCCTGTTGGTGCACTTCTTTGGAAAGAAAGGAAAAACCGAACTGAACTTTGAAGACTTTTACAGGTAAAAGACCAGTTATAACAGGGTGACAGTTTTCCCTTGGATAGGTTAAACTCTCTGATCCTGGTAGTTGTTCATTATTAGTTACTAGTTATTCAATGAAATTGCCTTCTGATGTGACAGTGAAGAGCAAATATTTTCCACAATTTCTTTTTAAAGCTTACAAAATATACATAAATATAACTCACATATTGATGCAAAATGTATATTTTTTATTTAATTTTAAGGACATTTTTGTCATTTATTATTTATCCTCCAGTTTGGCTTTCAAATCATCCAAAATAATATACTGCCATATTAAATGGTTAGATGAAGTGTTAGTTAATAGACTTACAATTCACTTCAGAGGAGTTAAGCTCAAAAGCTGGTAAATTTTCGGTTTGATACGTCATCTAGCATAACATGCTCACCCTGACTCCTTTTTATTTTTTCGATATTTACAGAAAGGTCATTTATTGTTGTAAAGCTGACATTAGAAGCACTAACCTTGAAAAGGAGGGTTAGGGTTAATATCTTGCTTGACCTTTGTAACAAGCTCAGCAATGGAACTATTTTAATGGAATGGCCAAAAAAAGTATGGGCCAATAACTGGTTCCCTTTCATGGTCTATTGCAATATCAATAAGCAGTCAGTTTACTTTTTTGGCATTCTAAAACAAGTCTATACTAAGACCCGTGTATCATAGGCAGTAAACAAGAGGCAGGAAAAACTTAAAAAGAATCACAGGTTTATTGTACATAGCTACATTCGCGAGCTTTTTTTTAAATTAAGTGTACACACTTATTTAGATATTCTTAACCTGATTTGAATATCAGTATAATAGTTTCTGAACTTTTGTGTATGGGGCTGTGATGTTATTCACTATTTGACCCATTTCAATGAGTTTTCATTATATATATATTTAGTGCATGCATGAACTTAGCACCGCCAATCGATTATAATTCTAATATCAGACTGTATCAGACTGTCGCATGTAGTTATGAGTGAGGGCTCAAACAGGCTATTGGGGCTTGTAAAATTAAATTAAAAACGCAGTTTTGAAATTGTGAGTGCCTCCAGGACTAAAGCACAAGCAGTAAGAATTCATATTGGAGTCTGTGGAGCTGACCCTGTCATTTACTCAGTTTATGGTGTCATATCCTCTCAGCACTGCGTCGGTGTGTTGCTCTGTCATCAGGTTCATGGACAACCTGCAGACAGAACTGCTTGAGATTGAGTTCCTGGCCTATTCTAAGGGCATGACCACCATCAGTGAGGAGGACTTTGCTCGCATCCTCCTGCGCTACACCACTGTAGACAACATCAGCAGCTACTTGGAGAATGTGCGTCACAGCATACCAGATGAGAAGGTAAAGCTTTTGCTCTTTTTTTGCTGTTCTCCTACTATCTACTGACTTGACTCTGCTCGCCACAGCTCACTGATCTTTGACAGGCCCGTATGTGCAAGCATACCCCTGCTGCACTGCAGAGTGAAGCCTGGCTTTTTAAAAGCAGTGTCAAAAGCTGCTGTACCAGGTGTAGAATTACTATACAACCACTTTCTGGTGTGCCACTACTATTTTACCCTGCAAAGACTTTAACATTTGTAAACCGGTGAATAGGTTAAATGTATTTGTTTATTTATCTGTTTTAGTTATTTGTTTGTTTATTTGTGTACATAAGCAGATACAATACATATTAAACTGTATTCAATTGGCAGATGCTTTAAGGCAAAGCAAGTTTTCTTCAAAGCAACAATTTGAAGAAAACTGTAGTCCACAATTCCAAGTAAAAGTCAGTTTTGTTACAGACAGTCACTCAAAAAAATGCGAAGTAGCAATTTACAGGCAGTGGTGGCATAACTATATATAAAATAGGGCTTTGCATAAAGAAAGTATAAAAAATGATGTCCTGACTGGCAATTAGCCAATGATATACAAATATTTACTAATTATGTAATGTATCGACATGAATGGAATTGCTAATATTAATTAAACCCCGTAGAGTAAGAATACAGATCCATTATCAGCTATCTCCCATCCACATGTTTGTATTTTCTGCGTTGTAACAAGCAGTGCTGATTCTGTAAATGCTGTTCTGGAAAATGTTGGTCTTATAAAACTACTCCCTCCAGAGGTCTTACTTTGGCATTTTTACATTTCCTCATTACTTCTCAAACTGTACTGCAAAGACCAATGCAAAAACTCAGTTGGACTCTTTACATGTGGCAAGAGAGAGTCCTCCCGCTTTCGTTTATTCTCTGTGCAAACTCACCCATGGATTAAGAGGTTACAAGTTACTTCACCTTTTTTAGGTGGCTGTTGCTAGATTGCCATTGATGATGAAGTGTGTCTTATCATTGAGTTAAGAGATATTTTTATGCAGTTCACCTTGTAACAACAGCAAAGCGTCACACGTTACTCATTAGTTCATTTGTAAAGCAGACACGAGGAGGGCCTCATACAAAGAAAAAGCTCTAGTGCCTGGAAATGGATGAGTGAGGTTCAAAAGACTCCTGGGCTGGTAATCTGCTAGCACTGAGATGTTTTGGATGGATGCCTTTTGTTTTTGTTTATGTGAGAATAAGGTTAATCTTCTGTAGGAAAAATTCTGCAAACGGCTTGACCCTTTCTTTAAGCCTTCAATCCCAGGGCGCTGACAGCTTGAAGTCAAAGGCCTGTATCAGGACTCGGGCGGGTACACTTTGTTTGACTAAGTTATTTTCTTTGTTTAGATCTGTTATCTTCCTGATGGCTTCAAGGTCCCATGGACACTTAAGGTTTCCTGTGATTCAGAGTCTGGTTCAGATAAAGCTCGTTCAGGTGTTGGGACACCTTTAGGAAAGTCATTATTTTTATGAGTTTTCTCCCATGATAACAGCTTTCATATCATAAAGTCTGTGGTTGGTGTAGAGGATTTCTTCTTAATGCCTTGCTAAGATTCAAAAGCTTTTAGTTTAAAAAGCCTTCTTCTTTTTGCAGAACTGATTAAAAAAACAATCATTCCTTGTTTTACCATTAAATGACTCTGATGATTTGGTTGTTTCTTTTTTATAGGGAATCTCTTTCGAGGAATTCAGGTCCTTCTTTCAGTTCCTCAACAACTTGGAGGATTTTGCCATTGCCATGCAAATGTACAACTTTGCAAGTCGATCAATTGGACAAGGTAAAACAATCAGAAATCCAAGCCTAGTACCACATACCAAAAAGAAAGCTATAATGTATCATATATCATGTTTCAGACTTGTTTTAAGTGTGTAATATTAGAGCACAGAACATATTTTACTGCCACACTTTGTGTCAATCTTGTTTGGCCTGCAGATGAGTTTGCGCGTGCTGTTTACGTGGCCACTGGCCTAAAACTCTCTCGACACCTCGTCAACATCGTCTTCAAGATCTTTGACGTAGACCACGACGACCAGCTTAGTTATAAGGAGTTCATTGGCATCATGAAGGACCGCCTGCATCGTGGCTCCTGGGTAAATGAGGCCGGAGGGTCCACTGGAGGTTGTGTAAACGCCGTTTATCTTCCGTTTACAGCAACACAGGTGACAGAGGGGTTATGAACCCCCAATCAGTCTGGGGGTGAAAAAAGTCCTGCTGGGATTTAGCTGGAGGAAATCAAACAGCCTGAAAGTCTAGTTCAAGGCTTTGAACTGTAACATGATGTGATGGAGACTGCGAGGGTAAAGTGTTAATCAGACCTATTGTCAGGTTTATTTAGTTCAGAGTATAAGAAGTCGCCATTACTAAAAACGTGTATATCTGAGCAAAGTTTCTACTCTTATTGCATGTTAAATTACTTTTAAGTTCACTCATTACAAGATGGGGCTACAGTGGTTCACACAGTAACTTGTTTTTATATATTTGTGCTTGGACTGTTTTCCCTGGTGTTGCATTTGCCTGAAGAGTTTCTGCCATCTAGTGGGCATGACTGAAATATTTAGAAATATGTAGGTTCTTCAGCATTATGGTTCTCATGGAGGAAATTCCCACTTCCAGACCTTGTTACTTGATGGCCATAATATGATGCCATTCCTTCAAACACAAAGCAACAGATTTTCTCTCATTTGCCCTTTTCTTCTTATGCCCTAGGGATATCGAGGTGAGGAAAGGTTCACTTCCTTCAAGGGCTGTATGAAGAAGGAGCTGTCTGGAAAATAGGTCAATTCTTTGCGACAAAGGACTTTGCAAAGCCTAAATCATGCTAAACCTGTTACTATCCTGCTGCTTTTTACTATTCTCAGTGGAATTTGTTTTTTTCTTTATTGCTCTCCTTGACGAAATCACAAGGTTTAGTGGTATGAATTTGCTGTGGGGGATTTTTGATCAAATGATTGTTGACCACGAGTACCACAGCAAACTCTGACGCAACGTGCTTTGGCCTAAAGTTCTGGCTTAGTATCATATTGCTCTGTAATATTAATGTGCTGGGCCATCAACAGATACTAGATACTGGCCGAACTCGGCAGTTGTGAGGAGGCACTGTAATAGCATGGGTTAACATAGAGTAGTTAGACTTTAGGGAAAAGTTCTGTTACATAGTCTACATTCCTTATATGTAGAATATGAACTGTAGTACCAAGTAGCTTGGAGCCATTCTAATCTTTCTGCACTAGTATTAGTTATTTATTTCTTATATTTAAATATTTATTGGGATATTTCTGTATTTTAGTCCACAGTTTTGTTCACAATTCTATGTACCATACCACTCTGTCTTATCTCTTTCTTATCAACTAAGAATTATAGCCATAACACTGAAGTCTGCACTATGTGGATATGAGTCTTCAATCAGAAAACCCCTTGCGATGATGTTACTGATGAACGTGTCAAAATGTGTAAGCCACTGCCTCTAAATCAGATTAACCTACTACCTCTAGGAACTATGCCTAACACCTTTTCAGTATAACATTATTAGTGTGCAGAGCCCTTTAAAAAAATGTTACGTGCAAAGATGTGCAAAAACACTGTAAAAAAAAAAAGGCAGAAGCCAAAATAAGATACACGTCGAAATATTTTGTATATGCAAATATTTTATAAATGACAGCATTGTCAACTGTTCAGGAATCTGCTCTGGTGATGAAGCACTAATGTACTCTTTAATGAAAGGCGCATTCAGAGAAGTCTTACGTCACTGTATTTTTCTATCTGTCTTACAACATTGTGTCAGGACCTATTGATACTGTTGTTTTCAAACTGGTACCAAGGGATCCCCATATGGTCCATGTTTACGCTGTATCTTTATATGTTGCAAGTTAGAGGTTAGAGTAAAAATCTGGGTGGCTTGGGGGACCCTGGAGACTAGTCTGAGAACCATCTAATAAATCATGTTAAGCTGTTTTTGGGAGTAAACATGTGCTGCAACAGATGTATTACTACATTTAATAATAATACAATCATTTTCACCAATTATAAAAAGGCCTACACGGTAACCTTTTAAATGTATCAGTGTGTTTATCTGGTGTAATAGTAATCGTATTTATCTTGTTAATTAAAAATGTGACAAAGCTTACTGTTCCATCCAGCTTGCTGCAACTTTGACAACACTATGTTGTTCCCTATGAGTGCTAAGCCACATAATCTTCTCTACATACAGCGAGCACATTGCTAACATACTTTCTCTGAGCCTCTCCGTGGCCCAGATCAGCTTACACAAGGCCTGAGGTCCATTAATGATCTATCAGATCTCCCTCAGTGTGCTGTACATAGAAAACCAGCGTTTTTGCTGTTTGTCTCCATTGTTATTCTCACAGATGCAGTGAAAATCATTTCAAAAGACAACATTCTCAAGATTTGTCTTCAAAAATAAACCTACTCTACTCTTTCAATGGAATAAAAATGTTTAAAAGGCATTAAAAGATAGATTTGTTTTGTTTTTTATTGTGTCGATTTACATGACTGACTGAATCTGTGCTGAAATGCATCACACACAATTAGATCTGAACGCAGTCCTATCTAAGAGCAGTTCCATAGAAGATCACATTCACCATTTGCTTTAGGGACTATTTTAGACACAGCATTATCACAGAACACTTTTATCATTAAGTTATATTACATTACAGTATTTTACTGCTGTATATGCTAGTTTGATGATCTTCAATGAGCTGAAAATCAATAAAGTATTACAGAACCAACTAAATGTTTAATGTTTATTTTATTGTATTGTATTTTCCAACATGATAATTCTCACTAACTTCTCTCCCTTCTGTGTGTTTTTATACTGGTTGGATATCCATTTCGTTTGTCTTTTTCATTGAGAGTCTACATAGCAGTGGGTAAATCTAAAGCTTAATCAGAAATCAAAATCAGAAAAAAATATTGATCCTGGAGGAAATTGCTTATGTAATGACTGACAAGACACACAGAGACAAGAACAATAAAAAATGAAGTCTTAATAAAACATCTATATACAGAAATTCTGGGAAAAAATGGCAGTTTGGAGAGCAATCAGAAATTTCTAAATGACAGTGACAGTAATGTATAAGTTCACCAAAATATACTTAAGCAAATATAACTCAATAGCAAATATAACAGCTGTGGTAAAGGTCTGCTCAGGTGTAAGTAAAGAAATGCTTAGTCTTTCCTTTCAAATCGCTCCACATAATGCAATTTTTCAGTTTTTAACCATAAGTGTATATCCTCATTAATTTTTTTTTCTCTTTTCTAATTTAGTTGTTTTAGTAGACTGCTTACTGCTTGTCAAATCTTGCAAGCTTTAACATATTATTTCACCATTTGATACATGGCCCAGGCAGAAGGCCATACAGAAATGTAGTCTGCGTTAATAGATACTGAACACATGAACACAAATTGTGCCCAGTTTCGACTGTCTTCACTGGGTAACAGATCCTTTAGTACTGTGGCTCCCAAACTATCGAATTTTCCCTCCCACCGAATCTTTACAATACTTCCTCTCGTGCTTCCTTCAAAACCCAACTAAAACGCATCATGTCTCTTGATCCTGATTTTTCCATAGAGTTGACAGGATGAAATGAAAGCACATACAGTGAATTCATTTTGATCAAAGACCTTTTAGTTTTATCGAGAGATGTCAAATGGCACTAAAATGTTGCTTCACCAGCAATAGAACTTCATGGTGAACACTTCATGGGGAAAACAATGTACCTAAATTGTGCTTAACTTTAATTTACTGAAAATTGCCCCTGAAAATACACCAGACCCCTTAATTTAAATTAAGTGGCCATTAATTTGTCAACCGATAGCAAAAAGTGGATTTAAGGCATGAGAGTGAAGCCCCTTAATTGTAAACATAAGGCATTCATTCAGGAGATTCTATTATTTATGGGGCAAATTTGAAAATGTAAGGAAAAAATTCAGTAGTTTTACCCCTTAATCAGCCTTACTCTGTACACGTTTCCTCTTAATCTTCCTTAATTTCCTGGAAATTAAGGTAATTTTAAGAGGTAGAATTAAGAGGTTTGGTTTCATAGTGGAAGGAGGAAAGAGCAAACGCTGATTCTGCTGTACTGGACTAATTGGAATAGAGTGGCATGGCTGCACTTTCATACAACAGCTTAGAGTAAACAGAACATATGTTTCGCACTCCTGCGTGTTACTTTAACGTCTGCGGGTCACAGCTTTATGATGGTGGGGAGATGTTCACCTGTACCGTGTAAATCCCTCAGCGAGCGATTTACCTGAGCGCTGCTCTATAGGCGGCGGTTACCATGGTGTCCGTTCGTACGCTGGGCTTAATGAGCGTCATGGCAACCTGGTGAGAAGGGGCGGGGCCACCACGCTGCACCACAACCAGGACGGCTCCTGGCGCGGGAGTGCTGGCCATGAGGCATGGGGCAGCATCGCCCCTGCTCTCTCAGCGCAGCGCTTCGCCATCAATGCCCTGACACGCCGGAGCGAACCTGACTCTTTTGTTTTGTTGTTGTTGTTTGTTTTGGCCACGTTTTGGTCAGCAGACAGGCTCGAACATGGCGCCATCGGGTTCTCGGAACATCAAGAGGGACTGCCGGAGAGTTTTGTACTGGATCCCCGTGCTCTTCATCTCCCTCATCGTGGCGTGGTCTTACTACGCATATGTCGTGCAGCTCTGCATAGGTAAGGCTAAACACACGCCGCTGTCTGGGTGAACTTGAACTCGAGCAAGGAGACGGCAGCTGGCCACAGTCAGGAGGGACACAGTGATGGGGAGGGGGGTGCGTGGAAAAACATGGCATTTCATTCCATAGAACAGAAACAAGGACGTTTTTCTTGCACTTGAGTGGTTCACTCAAAGACCAAGGCTGCAGAGAAAAGGGTTATTATGAACGTGTCAAAAGAGGTAAAGCAACAAAACTGTTGAGTCACAGTTCTGAGTAGATAATTATGTGTAAAAGAGCTTTACTATTGCCATAAAAATGTAGTGGATTTCTCATTTTTTTATTGGGCCATTCATATCTCTGTCCCACACGCAGCTGTTATTGTAATAATAATAACAATAATAATAATAATATCAATAATAATAACGCTAAGAAAAAGAGCACAAATAATAATATTGTTATTATTAATAACAACAACAGTAGTAATTGTTGTTATTCACTTGTTAAGCACTCCAATGGCTATGCAGTATATCTGCTGACATGAACATAGCGACTCAAAGCATGGAAAGCTGAAATCCTCATTCAGCTGAATGTAAAGTTAAGCAGCAAGTCTACGAGAACTGTGTGGAATTCATTTTGCCTCTGTTTCCAAAGAAACAGGGACTGAGTGCATGCTCTAAAGCTTTTGTGCAGATTGTTCTTTTTTTCCCAAAGAGCAAAAAAAGAGAGAACCACACAGCTAAATTGTGATGACCCCAGAGGCTTGTGTGAGTGATATGTTGGAGGCAGAGAGCACAGTCCCAAGTGCTGATGTTGCTGCTGAGTTATACCACTGTTAATGCTGAACTGCAGGCAGCCCAGCTCCGTATACACCCTGTTTCTGTGAGAACCATGTGAACATCCACTGTGGCCCAAGGACAGGATGTAGAAAATTGGGGGAAATGTGATTCCTGCATTCCTGATTGCAGGGTAGTGCAGCCATATCATGATAGCGTAGAGGTGTAGAGCAGACCAGAGCTAGTACCATAACACTGAATGATGCTCAGGGGTCAGATATTGAATCAGTGCATTTAATGTTAGAAATAATTACAGTTGTCTTACTCTAACATGTGCAACATTGTTTGCTAACAATGAATTTGCCCCATCGCTCCGGTGCTAAGTTTTCCTCTGTGAGTGTTACTACCCAGCAGAAGGTAACGGGTGAATCATCCTTTAGACAGCATGTGGCCTACAACAGAAAGCTTGTTATGAATGTGTTATCAGTTGATTATATGTCTCACAGCTAATCTCATTGCCTAGCTGTCAAAGTGAACCTCTGCAATCTCCGCTTGACCTATTTTTGGTTGTACAATCACAGGTACCACACACTGCGTTAACCCCAGACTCACCGTAACCAGTCCTGACATGCAGGACTTATGCAGTCAAGGGCAAGAACATTTCTTAAACTGATCAATTAGATTTTTGTGCAGTGATTAATAAAATTCTTTAATTTGTCCCATCGCATTTCCATACTATATTGCTGTTATTGCTTACTGAAACCAATGTGCCTCTTCATCAGGCACGTCTTCTTTGCATCTTCAATGATTGTCCATTGCATCAGGTTCACTCACCATAGAGATGCACTGTATGGTGCACCTCTATTCAGTGGTGTATTAAGTACAGCTACTATAAATAGTAGGTGCACGTAATAAAGAATATACAAAATGACATTTGAGCGCAGCAGCTGCCCTTTTTTACGCCTGGGCTCTCAAACTGCGAGCCCACCACTTCATATCTTCAAATGACTGGTCACATATTTATAATTCATGCATAAATGCGGCCTGCAAATGATCATTAATAAGAATGATCTAATATGTGCTCAGTGTATATATGTATATAGCCTTGGTGTGTACACAGAGATGTCTTTTGTCGTCGGCACTAGATTCCCCTCTCTCCTCCACTGTGGGAGCGTCTGGTCTCTGTGACTGATTGGCTTGTCAATACATTGCAGTTTACCTGGACTAGTATCTTAGCACAGCATCTTAGCTGTACCAGTATCTTGAAGGCCTTTATATATGAGGGTCTAGTGATCTAAATGTGTGATCAGCAGACTGCTTGCCCATGGAACAGGTTCCAGCATCAGCAATTACTGCAACTCTAAAGGAAACCATCTGTGCTTGCTGACCTTCTTTGTACGGCATGGAGGTTTTCTGAGATGTTTACGTACAATACCATGCTGTTCGTGTGCAAATTGGGGGTGGTGGTAGCTCAGTGGGTAGGATACTTGCCTCTGGACCAAGAGGTCACAGGTTCGAATCCTACCTCCAGCATACCACCACTGGGTCCCTGAGCAAGACCCTTAACCCCAAGTTGCTCCAGGGAGACTGTCCCCTATAGTTATGGAATGGAAGTCGCTTTGGCTAAAAGCGCCTGATAAATGCCATAAATGTAAATGTAAATGTAAATTGGGCCAGAAATCATTTGGCATTTCATGATGCAATTAGATTTGATTCAAGGTGCCAAGATGCGGTTATGAAATAAATCTTTATATGTATCTATATATATATATACACAGATATTTATTTCATAGAGTGGGTGTTTTTCTAACTTTGAACACATAAAATCGTGCTAAAACACAAAATAAACAAGCTGCTTTGTGTAGTTATGACATTTTATGCAACCAAGAATTGCAATGCGTTATCTTTCCCACTCCTAATTCACAAACTCAAAGCTGGAAATATAACAACGAAAGCCTAAATGCTTTTAAAATAAACTGCATATTAATTTGGCAGTCTGGCCATTTATATCTTAATGAGTTGTTTTTTTGCTATTAGCACAAAGAGGTGAAACTGCAAGAATCCAAGCTATAAAAACATGCTGATTTTTATGCCTTTCTCAGGCGAGCATTATTGAGGTCAGCAAAAAATGTGTTATTTCTGACAGCTACTGGACATACAAAATTGAAATACCAACAAGGGGGAGAGCTGGGTACCGTGAGACAAAGCTTTCACACAAATAGGAAAATGCTTTATTGAGCCTAACCCCTTTTTATTCTTTCCACGCAGAATCAATTGAAAATTTGGGGGAGAAAAGTAAGTAAGCCCTTCATATAAAAATGCGTATTTTTGGTGATGGCTTTAGCTGGGAAACATTTTGTGGCATAAACACGAGTGTTGTTATATAAATGTCTTCTATTCTCCAGTAGTTTACCTCCTGGCATATCATATGATCTTCATCATGTTTGTATGGTCGTACTGGCAAACAATCTTCACGAAACCAATGAACCCAATCAAAGAGGTAGGTGATGGATTTCTTTCAGGCTTGATGTGATTTAACTTGTGGTGTTTAACCGTAATATATCAAAAAATAACGGCTAATAACAAATCAGAAAACGATCATCTGGGCCAGGATATCTTGGTTAGTCTTTATGTGTTAAAGACTGTGGACTAGGACTCATAACAGGTCAACAGGTCAAAATGTTTTTCATGCTGATTTCATCCATCCTTTCCCTGCACATACAGTTTTTATGATGAAGTTAATTGTATATTGCATGATAGTTGGAATAATTAGCATATAATAATCATACACTGAGTGTTTTTGAAGAATATCTATTATTATTTATGCCACAGTGTGCGCTGGAAATATTGAAACAGTCACTTGATTGGTGCCTGCGGTCTACGCAAAAGAATGCATAATTTACATTGTCTCTCTTATAGTAAGTAGCAGAATAAGTTACACACACTCACACACACACACACACACACACACACACACATACGATGGATGGCCTGGTGGCTTAGTGGTTAGGTATCTGCTGCTGTAATTGGAAGCCTGTGAGTTTGAATGCCAGGACTGCCAACATCACCACTGAGGTACCCTTGAGCAAGGTATCGTTCGCACACACTGTTCCCCGGTCGCCATGTTGTCGGCTGCCCACTGCCTCATCCAGATTAATGTATTAAATGTATATGTCATATACAGTAAACCCCCAATAATTGTTTCAAGGGGGTCTGCAGCAGTTGCTTAGGTAGGAGTCAAAGCAACATGAATGGCAGACCCCAAGGTGTCCCAGCAGAACATGATCCAGAGCATCACCCTGCTTCTGTCGGCTTGCCTTCTTCCCATAACATATCTTGGTGCCATTTCTTAACCATGTAAGCGTTTATTCATGGGTGGTCCTTCCTTCCGCCACTTTTAGTAGATACTAGGGCTGCAACTAACGATTATTTTGGTTCTCGATTAGTTGGGGCGATTATTTTTTCGATTAATCGGATAAAAACTAAACTCTTTTTTTCCAAACTGCCAGCGGCTGTTTTACATCATAACCCTATGGAGTGAAAAGCTTTTTTTTCTCAAAAAGTCCCGAGTGCTTTTTTTTTTACGCCACCGCCTTTTTCTGCAGCTCAGAGCGTCTTTTCAAGTTGAAA
>JBBPDH010000031.1:2476905-2491896 GCA_037974565.1 Clupeocharax schoutedeni
TTCGGCAAAGCGACCCACAACAACCAACCACCCCCCAGCCCAACATCTCTCCCACCCACACCCCACCGCTCGGACGCGCAACCAGAAAATCTCACGCGCAGGTTTTGGGTAAACTTGAGCGCCCTGGTGCGAAAGGCAAAATAATCTCCCGACCACTATGTCGAACTGAGACAGCAAGACAAGACCGAGTGATCCGAGACCAAGACAAAAGACCGACGAGACTGTGACAAGACCAAGACCACGTAAAAGTGGTCTCGAGACATCCAACTCCAGTGTGCTGCTGGTGTAAATTAAATCATGATTTTCCTCTAATACTGTTAGACACATCTATCAATGGTAAGTTTCTGACCATGGAACACAGTTGGCTGGATCTTTCTGCTTGGTGGATGATTTTCAAACAATGACAAAGATGTCTAAAGACTCCAGCAGCACTGCTGTGTGTACTGCACACACTCATGCTAACGTCGCTACAATGTCGGTGTCACTTCTGTGTTGCAAATGATCCACCACCCTAATAATACCAGGTCACTGATGGTGTAAAGCATTGATGATCTAATTAAGTCGGTCATCAATATGTGGGTAGAAGTGAGGCCGGATTTATTAATTCCCCACTTGATCCAGCAGAGCATTCACAGAAACAAATCAGCTTTAAAAAAAAAAGGCCCACAACTTTTCAGACGTTAGAAAATCAGAGGCCTTTATTTACAAAAGCTCTAAAAACAGTCACCTTTGATATTGCATATTGTCAATATTCTCGTGGATATTTTACACATTAACGGAGTGGAGAGGGAAAAGGGCTGTGTGTCGTTTTCATCATTCTCCAGAAGTCACATTCAACGAAAGATAAGCAAGGTCCATGCAGTTCACATCTCTGTAAAAGCTCAGACCATGACTCAACACAGCATTTATTCAGTGTCATCAATACATGCAGCAGATCTATGCAACACAGAACTATAAAGCAAAGAAAACCTCAAAACAATCCAAACAGCACAAAATGTGCATGAATGAAAAACCAGCGCTACAGGTAAATCTAATTCCACTGACAGAGTACTGGAGATGGTTAAGATTTATTATTTTTTTCCCATTTAAAGAAGCATAATGAGTAAAAGGCTTTGAATTTTATACTAAAATACTACAAAACCTTTGTCATTTTTTAAAAATGAAATGAAGACTGTCTTGACAGTAGTAGTTATCTCACTTCAATTAAATAGTGGCAGTTATGCATCGCTCTCTTGTTTTGTGGTAAAATCTGTGCTAGCCCAACATAAAGGTAAAATCAGTGCAAGGCTTCACTCGTGCCAATAAGTGCCTGTTTGCCGGTGTGTTTCTGTGAGACGCTCCATCTATCTCAAGCTGCTGCAAACTGTGAAAAGTGGGTGTAGTACTCCTCTGCTCAGGGAACAACCCTCTAGATAACTGACATATCAGGGTGTGTGGATTTTTTTCTATGCACCATCCAACAAAGAATTAGAACAAATGCAATAAATTAATGATTTAAAAAAAAACATAAAAAAAGCAGCTTAATATTAAGGCTGAGCTTAGCGGGGGAAAAATAAAACACCCAACTGTTTTGTCTCATCGTAAAAGAACATTATTTTGTGACAAAAGTTTAACACAGAGAAGGCAACAAAGTGGAGGAAGTTCTTTCAGCTTTCCATCTAAAACCAATAGTCTCACTGGAGCTTTAAAGTGCAAAATTCCTATTGAACATCTTATGAAAACTAAAAAACCCATGTTTTAAGCCCTGCAGGTGAAGGTTTCTACAGTGATGGCGTTGTTGTGGTGTCATGACTGCTGCTTGTTGGCCTCTTCTTCATAGGCATTGCCGGTACCATTCTGGACATAGGAAGAGCCAGAGCCCAGTCCATACAAGTGACCACAGTACTTAGCATCATCAATATGATCCTCAAAAAACATCTGAAACAAGAGGAAAGCACAAGGAGATATGAATGCGACTGGCTGCGCTTGAACAGTTCTTTGTATTGACAGGGTGAGGTGCATGTGAAAATCAAAAGATTATGAAAAGTATTACAGTGGTTATGAACATAGCACTCTGCATAGTAATGACATTAACATGAAGACTGCTTATAGAGTAACCTAACCCACTTACAGTCAGATACTATGTCCTATAAAAGTTTAAGACTTGCTATTAGGACTGTCAAGCTAAAAATGTAGAAAATGATGCAGTAACCATTATCACAAAGGCTGCCAAACATCTGTTTTGCCTTTGTTTAAAGATTACGTATCATGCTTTTGTTTTAAACAACACATTTAAGCATATCCCGCTTCCTCTACTAGGTACAAACAAACATTAAATTCTGATTAGGGTTGCACAATATCGCAAATTCATCGCAATATCAACATACGCAATATACATATCGCATTTACTGACTGAACTGCAATAAATGGTGTTTTTCCGAAACTCTTCACCCAGTGCCACATAAAAATCACTGGGCAGTTTCTTCTTCATCTGTACTACTGCTATAAATTGTTCATTTTGCTATTTTTTTTGGCTAAGAACTTACTATAATTTCAATTTTGTTTACATTTATTTAAATAAATATTTTCAGATTTTTTTTTCATCAATATTCAAAGGTTCAAATGTCTAAGTAAATAAATAAATAAATAAATAAAAAAATATGTTGGAATAGAAGTATTTCATTTTTTTGTGCATAGACTAGTCAGTGTCTGGAGTCTGTTACCAGCAGATCCAAAGCAAAAAAATACAATAACACTATAAAAGCTATTTTTACTCACTTATTGCATATGATATCGCCATCGCAACACTCAACAACATTATAGCATATTGCATGTTTTCCTAATATCGTGCAGCCCTAATTCTGATACAAAGGAAGTTTAATGTATTATAAAAATGCCATAACCTTTGCACAGCCTACATTTCACTTTTTTTTGTTTTACCAATTTATTAAATAAACAGAAACTGAGTGTTAAAATATGAAGTGTGTATGTTTCCACAACACATTTCCATACAACTAAATATATACATTTTTATGAGGAAACAGTGGTCTGCTTTTTTGGGCAGACTTTCCCTCACAATCCAAAGATGCCTATGAAGATGAAAGGCCTATGCAAAGTTCAAAACAGCATGAGGATATTTAAACATGTGGAGTGCCCAGTTCTGAATGTGTACCAAATACAAACGTCAACAAGCAAAATCAGCTCTACATGGGGTCTCTACAGATATGATTGTAGGATAAATACTAATAGCTTAGTATAAAAACACAAGCAATATGATATACTGGAAGAACTTAGGTGTAAAGCTTATATTTAGACTGTATTTATACATCACAAAGTCTCATCTTGCAAACTGCAGGCAATATGCTGTTTTCAGACATCCTCCTCACAATGACGGGTCATCAGTGCAATGGAAGACTAAAACATGCATTCTATTCCTCTAAGGCTTACAATCAATAAAATAAAAAGTTATAAACGTTCACTTTTCACCACCAACCTCTCTCATCTTAAAGAAAGCCATTCCCGTGAGGAGAGAATCTGAGCCTGCTTGATGCTGAGGCCCAATCCTCTCCAGCTCCAGCTGCTCAGCTACCTCCTGCAGGCCGCCCTGTACATTACACAACAGTCACGTCACAGACTGCGTGCAGGCCCCCAATTCCCCAATTCCCATACTTGTCCATCTCTAAATGTTTTTAGCATTTTGCAACAACAATACATTGCACCCTCAATTTAAATAAAGGTCAGAGAGATTACATGCCTTCAGGTTTTTACAGCTCTTCATGAGGTATTTCACATCATAGATGATTGGAAAAAACAATCGAAGGATCTCAAAGAAGTCAACTTCTTCCTCTGGCAACTTGGAGTTGGAGAGAATTTTGATCAGGTAACCAAAGTCATAGCCACTAAACAGAAGAAAACAAAAAAGGTATTAAATTATTAAAAGAAAAAAAATGATTGAATAAAAGCACCACTTGAAGAGGACATATTATGCTAAATTCACTTAGTTATAATAGGTCTATGGGCTACACAACATGTTCATGAAGTTCTTTGCACAAAATCACTCTCACAAAAAGATCTCACCAGCTTTATTCTTCAGTTTCAGGGCCTTTCAAAACGAGCCGTTTGGACTAACCCACAAGATTAGTTGAAGATCCACCATTTTGTCTGCTAGTTTTACGAGCACAGATAAGCCGAGCTCTGTGGCTACAGGCACAGGCAAGTAACACATGAAGTGTTATGTTGGCTGAAAAAGAATAGAACACATCCCTACACTTTCTCCCAGATAGAGAAAACCAAAGAACTGAGTCTTTCATTGCAGTTTTGATGCCAAGCTTGTTCGATTTGTAAGCATGGGATGGGTGGGGCGTGGCCAGCAACTGCTTATTTTTATGAAATAGAAAGAGACCTTAAACGGTTCGACTTGAAAGGGACTAAAACTGTCAAAAATAAAGCTGGTTAAATCTCGTTATGAGAGTGATTTTGTGCAATGAACTTCCTGAACGTGATTTGTATAGCCCATAGACCTATTATAAGATTTTAAAAAAATTGCACAATATGTCCCATTTAAAGAATCAATAATATGGAAAACCAATAACTCCTTGTAGTTAATGTACTTTCCTGTTTTGTCACCAACATGCATTGAAAGCAATAGTGGCATCATGTTCCGGTCATGTTTATTTATTATGCATACAGTCAACAATGTCAACTTCTTTATAATCGTATGCCTCTTGCTCTCAGATCCTATTGTTATAGAGGAAGCCCAAGAAACTGTAGCTTTTCACTTTTACTGTCCACTGCCACTCCTTGACTATATTGCAACCTTCTGATTTATCCATAGGTTTCTGAAAGTACTTTCCAGTGTAGTCTGCCAAGGGTCTATAATTTCGCTTCCAGGCAAAAGTTTAGGAACTTTTCTATATTTGCATGCTACTCACTTAATATTTACTAAAACTTACTAAATGTTCTGTGCAAACAAATTTACAGTATGTTCACAATTTGAGTTCCTTTACTAACTAGAAAATGCTATTTTCTCTTTTTTTCACTATTGACCTGTAATAAGCCACCACATGTTATGCAGATCACCGGACAGGTGTTATATATTGAATAAGCTATTAAGTGACAGACAGTGGGGTGGAACAGTTAACTAATCTGTTAAAATTAAAAAGTTGTTTTTTTGTTTGTTTGTTTATTTTTCCTATTTTTGTTCCTCCTCTCTGTAATTTCTCTACCCCTTTCTGATTTGGCTTAATTTTAAATCAAATAATTGAAATAAATAAATCAAATATTCAGATTACAAGAGGGGCATATACTGTCAAGGTGCCTGGCACATCAAGGCACCCAGCTTCATATTCTGCTTGCTAAGATGCTAGACACGACAAGTTTAAAAATAAGTAAATAAAAAAATAATTTGTCTCTGCATCTCCACACAATCACCTAACAGTATGTCAAACAAGCACTGTTACATATTCGTTCCAAGTTATAAAGGAAACATGTTTTATTTAATGTATTTTCATTTATAGTTATTCACTCAATAACTTTCCAGAGCTTAACAGGAATGCAAATCCTACAAGCACAATCCTTGTGTTCAAGGTAGAAATAAAGAGTTTTTCACTCATTACAGAAAGGTGACTTTATTGTGTTTTATGGAACTTCAGACCAAGAGTCCACATATGTGACATCATATCAAAAGATGACGCTTAATTCTAATTAGGTTCCAATAAGCCCAAAAAGCAAAATTGAAATAATAATGCATGTAAAAACAAACAGCTTGGGCCTTAAGAGAAGGAGGTTAAGAGAAATTTTAAAAACCAAAAAGACATGGATTCACCGCAGTAACATACAGCAAGTGGGTTTAAGCCTGCACTTCTAAGGTAAAAATGGTACTGCACTCACTACTCAAGAATTGTGTATATGCCTAGGCTTAAATCAGTATTAAAACATCATTTTCCATGGTGCACTCACCTATGGAATGACAGCCACTTGACCCCTTCACAGAGCACCACACCTGAAGTCATGAGGAGCTCTGCGAAATACAGTGTCTCAATGCCCTCTTCTTCATGCTTTTTGAACTGGATACCTGATGTGGTCAGAAGCTCAATTGAATCCTGTGCATACATATCTTCCCTAGAAAAGTGTATTCAGAGACACAATACAGGGGTCAAGACACAGGACTTGGTATAAACAATGTACACACTCACATGGGCAACAGTATTACCTCTTGAAGGTCAGGTGATACAATGTGTAAGTGTATGTTAAAATAAACACATCTACAAAATACTCTGCTTACGTGAGGTTAAATTTGAAGTTAAACTGCCACGTTGAAGTTCCTGGTGGGTATTCTCCTTGTTCGTTCATAAAGGTAAGGCCAAGCTGGATAATCTTCAATAAATCAACATTACACCGCAGCAACTGGTACTGATAGTCCGCATTACTTCTAAACTCTCCAATCGGTCTTGCAACTACACCTGGAAACTCTGTGTCCTATAAACACACAAAATGGAGTACATATAATAAGCACTAAAATGAAACGATAAACAGCTAAAAGTACTAAGGCTTACCATTGCAATGTAGTTGTATTTTCGGATCACCTGGCGAATCCTCTTGAGCTCCTCGTCCAGGTTACTGGCCCAAACCTCACATATTCTTTGGCTATGATCCACAGTGGCTGCGGGCATAGTGCCACTTTCAAATGGAAGGCATCAAAAATGAAAAAAATGCTCCCTTGGAGACAATTGCATCTAATTTCAATCCAATTTCACCTAAAAATAGAAAGTTACTATCAAAAGCACAATTGACCACTGCAAAAAAATGCATTGGTGGTGGGGTCTCAATGAAGATATAATTTGAGTAATGGCAGCAGGTTTTCTGTTGAAGGATGTTTAGCAACACACTGGTGTGATGATGTAATAGGCATCACTGTAAGCTACTGCATCATTTACAGTGAAGCTATGTAATGCATATGGTTAGTTTCTAACTATTGCAATAGTCTAGTTTCTAACTAAACATTAAACTGAGCAGTATTCGGCAATTCATATCTAGTATCTCAAACACTAAGATTATTGCACACCTCTCAAAGTCAATTTGCTGACGTTTGTAAAACCAATGTGGCCATAATCATGACTAAACAAGTTAATCAAGACTTGGTCACTGGGGAAATCGGTCAGTTCATGAAAGGTGCAGGCGTGGCTGTTGTCATTCAGTTAAGAGAATTGAGAAGTTGGCAAGGCGATGATGCTGGGGTTGTCCTGTTATTTCCATGCTTATTAAATCTCCACCTGGTTTACTCCGAGACTATTTAAATCAGTCACTACTGGTCTGTGATATCTGAAAGGTTAGAGGAAAGCAGGGTGCTTCTATTTGCCACTTAGCAACGAACTAGCCAGTTTTGAGCAGCTAGCACACTGACCCTGATAGAGAAACAGCAAGAGCTCAGGCAAGCTACTGTCTATAACTGCACGTATCTATCAACCTTGGTCTAAATCTACCTGCAGCACCACATAAAGTCAAACAAACAAGCCTGGTGTCTGTCTGCGTTCCCAAGTCTGCGTAGAGACTTTGGTTGTCATGTTAGCCCCCAGCTACACAGCTCCGAGCACGCCAGGCAAGGCTAACCGACCTGCTAGACACCAACTTTCTACTGCTTCTAGTTCCCTCCACTGCACTCACTCTCACGACTTACCTCTCCTCAGTTAAGGTGCATTTACATGCACTGCTTCAGTAACACCCGCCTATCTAGTTTACAAAAGACTGGGATCTGAATTTTAACTTTGAAAGAGTTCTGTTTGTCTAACACCGATATTAGCAACCAACTGCCACCCCTGAAACGCCATTACGACGCAGCGTCGTGACGTCATAGATAGACGAGCACTAACCTTAGAGCGTCACGAAAATCCGGATCTAGGATCTATTTCGTGATCTACTTTTAGGGGATCACCAAGTGCACTATGGTTACAATGTTTTTATAAATAGATGATGTCGCGATTTATAATCAAGCAATTGAGGACTGACTGATAGATACCGCAAAAGGATGAATGAATACATCAGGAGACCCTCAGTTGTGGTAACTTACGAAAAAGTATTCGGTTATCTGTGCTAGACTTTCACAGTTCTTTGTGCAGGGAAGCAAAAAAAAAAAAAAAAAAAGCAAGAAACTGACACTTTTCCTATCAGGTATAAGAGGCTCCCCGGGTAAATCTTGCATCATGCCATCTGGGGGTTTTTTTTGGGTTAACTTTCTAGATTTCGCATTTTTACCTTATTAATGAAAGCACACAAATATTTACTTTTGAAATGAAACCTGATTACACTTATTATCTGTGACAAAGTACAAATGAAACTTGTCAGTGCAAATACAATGTCAACGTTATTATGATTACATTAATTACGTATTGATTTGGAAAATGGTAGTGGTTACATATATTACAGTACATTTATGAACTATGTCTATATTATTGATCCTAGATCACAGTAAGATTTTCACATTTTTATATTTTTAATTTATTACATTTTTTCAAGTCGTCACTTCCCCGCTTTTATCTTATTGGAAACGTTTTACCCTCACCTCCTGGCAGCACAGCTCACACAGGGTAAGACATCATTTAATAACATTGGGCTGAAAAGACATGGACAGACCCAGCTGTCAAATCTACTGTATTATTCTAAGCTCCTTTCATGCTTTTAACTGTCTCCTCTCTTTATGCTGTCTGTTCTCTGTCTCTTTTCCTGACTGTTCTGCCTCAGATTCACTTTTGCCTAGAAGGTTATAATGTTGATATATTTTTTTAATAGGGTCTGACGTCACACAATAACCCATTAATATAAAGCGTGAAGGCCTAAAAAAAATGACCCACACTTGTTCTGTTTTAATGCTTGCAGGCTCTCCATCTCACCTTTGATGGGGTAGTATATTATTGAGATATTGATCTTTGTGTGGATTTTAGTTACACCACAATAAGAATGATTTTAGATGCATAGGACTATTCCTCACATTCGTTTTTTTAAAGGACAGAATAATGAAAAAGGCAAAACTGTGCACCGCCTTACCAGTAATAATAAAATGCAAGGTAATGTTTAAAAGTAACTTTATTCACTAATATTTGAGTAACATTGCACTTGTGACAGAAAGAAAGAGTGAGCACAGTCTGTTACACTGAGAAACTGGGAAAGAAATGTAGCTCAAGCTTATCCTCCGGTTAACATCCAGCATTTTTGGAGTCTATAAATAAACCATGTGTGGTGATATTCCTAGAGTTCCTACAGTGCCCTTCAAGACTGGGTGTCCTATAACATCTCTCCTATTTTATGTGTCAGTGACTCTTTCATTTTTTTCTCATTGGAGTGTTTAGGGCCTAGGTCCCTGTGGTAAACACATACCCCTCTGGGTAAAGCAGAACTTCTTTGGCCTTTGAGCTGTGTGAAGTGAATTTGACTGAAAATGGTCAGAGCTCTAGCCAAATCCTACTTGTGCTGTTCTGCTGAAATGTGAAATGTTCACATGTGACCCAGTGAACCTCAAACTCAGTCTGACTTTGATGCTTTAGCATGATTACATAATTGTTATGAGGTATTTTTTCACATGCGGGGCTTCAATGCAAATCCTTTCATGCACATACAAAACTACAATGTGACACTGAAATAAATAAATCAACACTGGCAACAAGAAGTACAGACATATAGACTTGCTAGTGGAGTGCATACTAGTCAAATGCATAAATGACATCCGCCCATTCTTAGTGTAATTGCACGACCCCTTGAGAAATTCTATGGCTTTCCTTCATCACGCATCACTGTTGTTCAGGCAGTACTGAAAGCGGCTTCATCCAAGTCGGCATTATTAACGCTGTCTTCACTCGGAAACGACTCCCCACCACTTGAGGAATGGCAGCTGAAGTCGGCCACTCCTGACTCCTGGTCACTGTTGTCAGGGTCAGAGCTTTTTGCAGTGTCTCCATACAGGCCAAGCTCGGTACTCTCTGTCTCCTTCTGCTGGAGGAGCCAACCATTGTGCCCAGCGCCTAAAATTCCACCAGTGTAATCCTGAGGCGAGCTGGTTATGCTTAGGTGTCTTGGCTCAGCCCACAGAGCCTGGCTATGATCATTTGTATACTGTTTCACACGGGGGGCGTTGGCCCGCTCTTTTGCCAGGGCCGTGAGTTTCTACAGCAAGACAGGATTCAGTCAGTTAAAAGGTTTCAGCTTTTACAGATTTAGTAAAGATACAACATTGCATGCTCTTAAACAGATTCTCCCGATTTTTCCTAATACCTGTATATTCCACCTCAAGTGTACAGTTTAATTTCATTGACTATAACTTTGATTTACACAGCAATAAATCCAGTAATCTTATAATTAATGGTCTGTTGCTTTAGTACTTATGCACTGGGTTCTACTGGGTTCTCAATGGGGTGAGATGCCGGAAAAATGCCGGAGTATGTATGATTGCACCTTATAAACAGTGACTGCTTCTGAAAAACTACTCTTAGTTAGAGGAGTCAAGAGCATATTTGATTGCTACCTGCTCACACTCGTCCAGTAATCCTTCGAGTTGCTGCGTTTCCTCTTTCACAGCCATCAGGCAATCCACTACAGACTGACGTGGGTGCAATCCTCTGTCAAAGTGATTGTACAAACTCCTCCAGAACCTGAAAACAACAAAACAGCAAACACTGAACATGCTGACACTGATATCAGGGATGTCATTTTGAATTATATTAGAGTATTGAGGTCTTCTAGTGATTATTTGGATGAAATCATATACATACAACATTGAAACATTTCATGTTCATACCAAAAATTGGTGACTACAAACACACGCACTATAGTAAGATCCTGCTAGTTTGGCTTTTCTCTTTTTCAGTGAGATGTGATCAGTTCAGCTAACAGCTCACCCTTGAGGGAAATATTCAGACTGAACATGTCTCTATCATAACCTATGGATGTTTATCATTCAAATTGAAAGATCATTTTTACGCCTGATTCGTCGTGACAGCCCCAAATATTGTGATGTGCATTTGCATTGTATAATAATATACAGTAGTGATATTGTTACTGCATGGTGTAACACTAACATTACTGGAGCTCCCTGGTATAAAGCAGGCAGACTGTGTAGATGACGGCACAAAGGCAGTGTGCAGAACAGTTAACAAATGCCCCAGAATCTCCATAGAAACTGCCAGGCAGTAGTTTAGGTTCAGTGGGTTCAGAATATTTAAATTATTCTCTAAATCAGGCCAGTCTGAAAGTGAGACTGAGGGAGGGACAGCGAGAGAGAGAGAGAGAAAAAGAGAGAGCAACATCTTTCAGTACAAGGATATGGAGCAACTTCTCGTTTGTAAACAAGCACTTGTGCCCCACTTGCGTCTATTGCACCTGGCTCAGTTCCCAGTCAATCAGTTATAGAAGATACAGGGCACAGCAGACCTCTGGGAATTTTGCCTGCAAGATTTAAACAGTTCACTTCACAGTATGATACAGTGCGGTCTTAAGCACCCTGCAGCTTAGAGGAGCCCAGCAAGAGGAAGTGCTGCAAACCACACACTGATACTAGAGCTTCTATGTACATTTGTCTATGACCTCGTCTTAACATTCATTAATTCAACAACAACAACTTCCAGCAACTGAACTGTGGGTTGCTTAAGACTGTCTTTCATCCTGATTCATGTTCTCAAAATGCTTAAATGTGATTTGCAAGCTCAGTTAACAAGCACTGGCCCACTGAGAATTGATAGCTGTTTACTCAAGAATTTACATCAAAAACAAAACATGCTGTAACACACTTGAAACAGTAGGGGGTAGTGAGGGGCCGCAGAACTCCCTGAGTCTGGCTGTGGTCTGGCCTGAACAGAGGGTTCACAAAGTCCAACTTGTTCTTCC
Source organism: Clupeocharax schoutedeni (assembly GCA_037974565.1). Classification (NCBI taxonomy): domain Eukaryota; kingdom Metazoa; phylum Chordata; class Actinopteri; order Characiformes; family Alestidae; genus Clupeocharax; species Clupeocharax schoutedeni. The sequence goes on from JBBPDH010000031.1 coordinate 2,488,753, forward strand.
ATAGATGAGGCCATAAGCAGTGAGTCTTCTCTCTAATGCTAGAGATAAAAGAAAGTTAGGACGCCTTTAAGGCAATGTACATATGATGCATATGAATTGTCTCATGTAAAAAAGAAAATTTACCCCAATTCTTTCCTCTCTTTTTCACTATTGCAGATGAAGTTGCCATAGTGACAAGAATGAATGTGATTGTGGATGCTGATAAGGAATCTCTCGCTGTATTCAAAGGCACAGGGAAACTGCTCCATAAGTTGCCACACACACTCCAAGAACTGGTCTATAACAGGTGACACCTCCTTGGGGTCTTCATTTAGATGACTGTATCTAAATATACAGAGAACTCATCAGATCACAGAAATATCATCCCTCAGAAAGGAGAAATAAACACTGAAGACAGGAAAGTCTTCCAGGTATTTTTAAGACACCAAACATTATAATTACAGTGCCACCCCTCACACCCCTTCACTTCTTTCACATTTTATGTTACAAACTTATTCTAAAATAGATTTGAGTATAGTTTACACAGAATAGCCCATAATGGCAAAGCAAAAACAACTCTTTAGAAAGATGTGCACATTTTTATTGCCAAAAGCTTGTTAATCGTGTGTTTCATAAGTATTCACACCCATGACTTCATATTTTGTTGAAGCAATCACAGCCTCAAGTCTTCTTGGGTATACCTCTGCAAATCTGATACACCTGTTTTTAGAGTTTTTATCCCATTCTTCGCTGCAGATCCTCTCAAGCCCGGTAAAGTTGGATAGGTAGCGCCAGTAAACAGCCCTTTTTAGGTTTTTCCAGAGATGTTCTACTGGATTCAAGTCCAGACTCTGGCTGGGCCACTCACTGACATTGACAGACTTGAGGAATCTTATCTAGGGAGGGTCCAGATGGTCCAACTTCTTCCATTTTTCGAATAATGGAGACCACCGTGCTTCTAGGGACCTTCAATGCTGGTGAATTTTTTTTGTATCCTTCCCCAGACTTGTGCCATGACACAATCTGGTCTACAGGCAATTCCCTAGACTTCATGGCTTGGTTTCTGCTCTGATATGCACAGTCAACTGTGAGACCTTTTATAGACAAGTGTGTGCCATTCCAAATCATGTTCAATAAACTGTTCAATAAACTAAAGGTGGACTCCAGTCAAGTTGTACAAGTAGTCTGCAGTACAGACACTTATGTACCTACTGTGTTTAAATCCTTACATTATTTATGTCTTCACTTTGCCGTTATGGACCATTTTGTTTAGATTTTGTAAAGGAAAGCTATGCTCAAATCTATTTTGGAATAAGTCTGTAAATGTGGAAGAACTGAAAGGGTGTGAATACTTCCTGGGTGCACTGTAAAAGCTTGTCTGCTGTATCTCACCTGTGGGAAAACTTGTGTCCAAAAGAAACCCAGTCTTTTTCAATCAGCACCTGCAAACGGAGCAAAGAGGCATCATGTATATAAATATGATTTGAACAACTTCAAAGAAATCAGTCTGTGTAAAGAAGCCATTTGACATAATCCTTTCTTCTGGCAACCTAGTTTTCCCTCCTTTGCAACAGGAAATGAATTTTTTTAGATAGGATTCCGAGACGCGGCTAATCTACGCCGTGAGGCTTCTTCAACCTGTTCACCCCTGATGGGGTTCGTTTTTCTCAGAAGCAACTTATTATTATACAAAATTGGGCCAAGAGAAGTAACTCTCACTGGCATAAGCCTAGCCAGACAGAGTAAATCCTTATGACCAAAGGAACAAGGACTGAAAGCACAGCTTGGCAATAATCCATGACATGGAGAATTAGACAGACAGAAAACAGACATGGGAAATGTGGCAACATTGCTAAAAATAAAATAGTTTTCATGTACTTTAAATTTCCCTCTACTATAAAGTCAATATTTGAGAGCAGCAATATATTTATAGCACACAGCGTTTACCATGAATCCCTTGAGAGTCCTGTAGTAAGGGTCGAGAAGCACACTGGCCACGGAGCACACCTGAGCTGTTCGATCCCAACCATCAGAGCAGTGGACCAATACACTGACTCCTTCCTCTGCCACTGCCTGTACCCGAAGACTCAAACTGTTAGTACAAGAACACTGTCTTAAGTCAAACAGACCGCAAAGCTTCTGAATCAATGTATACCTTACCTTGGCAATGAACTTTCCAGCAGAAAGTATGGTTTGTATGTGTTTCAACCAGTCAGAATTTTCCAGTCCCACGAGGAATTCACCCATTGATGGAGAACAAAGATCAGACACTGTGAAACGAGACCGCGTACAGTTAGGCCCAGCCTTGAGAACTGACCAGACTTAAAATGATCTAATAGCCTACATTATAACACACTGCTCCCCAGGCGCCTCCTTGGCAGCAGCCCACTGCTTCACTTGGTGAATGGGTTAAATACAGAGAAAGAATTTCACTGTGTGTTGAACTTATATACGACTATGCATGTGACTAATAAAGAATCTTCTTCTTCAAATCTTCTATTATAAAACTGATAACAATGATCCAATCCCATATGATTTTTGATCTTTGGGATAGTAGAAATGTCCAGCTCTGCATAAAAAATCTATGCATTTCAATGGAAAGAATAAGACTCAAAAAACCTGTACAAATGACTTAACTTATTCTACAAATAAAACAAATATAATATAAATATAGATTTTTTAAATATAAATATAGATTTTTAGTTTTGGTTATATTAATGGTAAAAATGTAGTTGACTGCTGTGTATGTATCTTGCTAGGCGGAATATATATGAAAAACCCCACGAAAAATCAAATGTTGTCTTTACTCAGCAAATAAAGAAAATATATCAATTTCACAGATACACATTAGCATGAGAAAATGACACAAAAATGTGTCATAAGTATTGGCACCCCTAAGTAATTTGTGCAGCCGCCTTTTGCCAACAAAACTGAACTCACAGGTTTTCAGAAGGATTAAGACCATTTTTTTGTTCTGGAATCCATTATGCCATGTATGTGAATAATACTTCCAATGCCTTTGGAGGTAGGGGCAGTTGAATGGCCTAGTGGTTAAGGCATCCGCCCTGCGACCCGAAAGTCTGGGTTTGATCCCCAAGGCCGCTAGGCACCACTGAGGTACCCTGAGCAAGGTATCGTCCCCACACACTGCTCCCCGGGCGCCGT
>JBBPDH010000031.1:2491996-2507596 GCA_037974565.1 Clupeocharax schoutedeni
TGGGTTAAATGCAGAGGTTGAATTTCGTGCTGTTCACACTGTGTGCTGTGGTGTGTTCACTTATGACAAATGGTCACTTTCACTTTTTTTTTTAAGGTGAAACAGCCCCACAATGTCACAGATCAGCCACCAAATTGAATTCTTACTATTAAGTGCATTTTCTGTAGCTGTCTTGAGCGTTTGGAGTTAAAGAGCTCATTTCTTGTGTCGTCTGATCTCAGCCCCCCATCCCAGGCCTCTTCCTGATGTACCTTCCAGCTTGTTGGCACGAATAATACATCTTATGGTGGATTTGGAGATGTGGTGACACCAAAATGCTACCAAGCTCTAATTCTGGAATTTTTGACTGATTTTTTTCTTCTCTGTCCACTGTGGCTGCTAACAAAACAGCCTTGCGTCCTCCTCTTCTAGGCTGGTTCATTATACTTTCTAATTTCTTTAACATCCTAAAATGTGCAAGTCAACACATTTTTGCCTTATTGTTATGAATCTATACCATGGTGATAACTAACTACAGGAGTACGGCTCTTGGGTCACCTCATTTTTATACCCCAGGTAACAGGAAATCATTGATGACTTCTCATAAATTCTTGAACACTTAGACCAACTTAGGAGTCAAATATGATTTAATATTAAACATGTGTGGAGTCGTCTTTCATCCTTCATCTCCTTAAATACATTGGGATGCCAGTATTTGTGACATTTTTAATTTAGTTGAAAATGGTCAGATTAAACTCAATTGAAGAATTCTATTCCACTTTTCTATTATAGATATATAATACTAATATAACTGATAAAGTGATTTTTTATAAGCTTTCTCAATTATTTTAGCAAGAGTGTCAATAACTCATTGTGAGTTCATTTTGGTAAAACTTGATGAGAAGAAAAAGCAACAAAACAGTTACTCTTTTTGTAGAGTTCACCTTTGCAGCAAATTTGTGTTCATAAAATTCCGTCATGCAAACTCAATAGTTATATAATTAAAACCATATAAACATACAATGAGGATACATTTCTCAGCTGAGAGAATGAATAAGAGCTTGGAAGTGGTTCATTTGAAGACTCATTGGTTTGCACTTACTACATCTACATGTGTGCCTGTCTGTGATGGATAGTACATTCTCTCAAAACAAACAGAAATATTCTCTGAAGAGCTAATGGCTTCCTATGAGTCCCTTTGCAATGAGAGCGCATAAAGCCGTGAGTAACAGGTGAACAAGTTCAGTCAAACTCAGAGTATCAGGGTTAATGCAAACCTGACTTCCAAGAAGAATTCGAGAGGAAAAGGGGTTCCAACTGTCTTTACTGTAATGAGAGCTGAAAGTGGCATGCAGTCTCTGCTGGACAGCTACTCGATGGTATTCACCCAGTCGACTCCCTAGTGATTTCTGGGTCAAAATGTTATCACAGCTTGTACTAACATTATTTTTCCAACACTGAATCAAATCATTCTCACGCCCCTCCTTTCCTCATATGGGGGAAAAACGTCCCTGGTCTTCAATTCAGAGAAACCAAAATAGTCAAGCAATGAAAGCCAGATGGATTCAAAGAGGCCTTACCATACCCCCCCGCTTTATCACTGAACCCTCCTACAGCCCAGTGTAGGTCACCACACCATAACTGCCTTTATTGGAGTTAATGAGAAAACCAGGTGGTCCAATTTCCTGATATTCCAATCTCACTAGAAGCAGAATTACTGGAGGATCTCAGAGAAAACGATGGGAAGCATCCATATGTATTAGCTCCGTTTCTAATTCCAAAAGTCCAGTTTTAGAGAGCCTCTAGGGGCATTGTACAACAGTATATTTTGCACTTTATTTGAATACAGTTACAGGTTAACTTAAAATCAAGATGCAGAATACACAGGTGACGGAATACCTTCAATCAGCTTCTGTTGACTGTTCCTCATCACGTGGATGTTTTCAATGCCGATGAACTTAAACTTTATGTTGGTGTAGTTATCCTCACTTTCATAGCCCTTTCCTGTAGCCCGGTTTGCCATTGCATTGAGCTGAAAACAGATTGATTTTTAGTCATTTTTAAACAGTCTGTATAAGAACTGAAAAAATTATGCACTTGATTCACTTGATTCAAAAGAGATCATCAATTCCAACATTACTATTGCCAAAATTAAGTAGACAGGAAGATGGTGTTTACCTGTTGGAAGAAAATTGTAATGGTAATGGTAACAGTAATTACCCGCTTTTCGCGTTCCATAAGCACCCACATATAGTGAAAAACCGCGTTGTTGTGTTTTGGTTAAAAAAAAAAGAAGCAAAAAGTGCCTATTTATTTACCTGAAATATATCCCCAAATATGCTCCCAGAACACTTTAATTTAATTTAATTTAAAACTGAGTTTAATGCATTACCCTTAAAGAAAATGTAAAGGTAAATAAATAATCAGAATCAGAAAACTTTATTGCTTAAAAAAAACTTTGGCATTAGCAATTAGCATTAGCAGTGTGCAAAGACTCGTACACAAAAGACACACTGAAATAGCTCTCTCTACCCACAGCTTACTAACACTAAGCTGTTGAATATTTGTTGGGGGGGGGTGGGTTATGTCTATCCATTTTGTATCTTTTGCCATTATTTGAAAATGACAGCTTACATTAAGATTTTGTAAATGTAAATGTTAGCTGTCCGACGGTATTGCACCAGCAGGGAAACAGTGTTGGTCAAACATGACTTAAAACTTGTTTGACACTGAGAGTGGGGAATCTGGTTTGGGGTAAACAGATTTTGTTCTGACAGCAGTGATGTACAATTAAAGTAAGTAAATTCCCAAGTAAGCTATGCATATCTTCATCAGAGAGTTTACCTTAGGTCTGGTGTCCACAACATACATGAATCTGCTTCCAGGGTTCGACTTCATGATGGCCTCTAGCATCTGTTCATCCTCCAAGCAGCGGGCGCTGAAGCCAGACAGAGGCTGACTGCTACGACATATGGCTGCCTGGCATGGCGACAAGAATTTATTACAATTGTACCTAGATGGAATACACCACAAAGTGGAACAAAAATGCTTCTATTTTGCAAATTTGTGCAAATGCCTCTGATGAGTGCATCAAATAAACCTGGGAGTCGTCTGTACAGGTGCTTCCATGAAAAGGATAATCAGATAAATAAACAGCTTTAATTAGGTGACATAAGGTGATTTGGTTAAAGCTAAACACTGATCTAGAAATTGTTCAGAATCTTTTCTTCTATATTTTACTTGTCCTATTTGTTCTTTGTTTTATTTAGGTGAAAAAAACAGATGTTCAATTTGGTCTTAGACACTGGACCAAAAAGCTCCAAACAGTGGTGCTGAGGTTATAAAATGTCTAGGTTTATGCCTTTATTTTTTCCTACATTTGTGCTTCTCTGGTGGCTGTACTATTCCATTGCATCCATACTGATTCTGGAACAGAACAGTTAAAAAGTCCACAAACCACATTTTTAGGGCTCAACTTTAGTGTCTTTGGTCATCAATTCACAAAGCTGGAAATAAAAATGATCATCATAAAACATTCAGCAATTGACATTCTTCCACCCATAGAAGAGAAATCAGACTAAGACAGCGTGGTCTGCATAAGCTGGGCTCCGTTTCATGAGAATTTGACCTTGGCCTCATAAAAATCTAGGGTTGTGTTGCTGATATGATATTTTTTAGACATTTGGTCTGATGACATATGGGATTATCTGAACATAGATAAGTGAAGACACTATGCTTTGACTGAGCCATGGGTCATACCACCCTGGTTTGTACGTAGAGGTCACACACAAACAGCATTATGCTTTATGCTCTTTAAACCAACACAAACATGAGGAGTCTGTGGGGGAAACTTGACCTTAATAAACGGCCTGTTCCAAACAAGCCAACCCACACAGAGCCAGAGGAGCTTGACCTATCTTCTGAGCAATCCACTTATCAAGGATGTAGGACTGGAAGCTGTGCAATATATTTTAAAGGCTTCTGGCAATGAAGATACAGTACAGCCTAACATTTAACAGTCTGAGTAAGCATAATAGTGGCAGGATGCAGTTTATACCCAGTGGAGTACCGGGTGAGGAGAAAACTAAAAAAGCCAAGGGTGTCCAAGACCTTTACTGGTACATAACAGATGCACCATAACTTTTTATTGTCTTATGACAGATGAAAAATATTCAAGCTGGAACACTCTAAAGAACAGGACTGAATCTCTGAAGCCTCATTAAACAAACCCATAGAACCTCATGTCCTTGGAAAGAATGCGCTGGAAATGTAACAAAGCTCACTTGAGTTTCTTTACAGTAGTATGACAGCGTGGGAAATCGCCCTCTGCTACGAAATTTGGAGCTCCCGATGATGACAGGGAGAGTGGCTGATTTAGGCACAAACAGGTCGGCAGGATATGTGTCGCACACCTGTCTCAAAGCAAGAGAAGCAAATCATGGAAACACATGGATTAAAAGCTGTATTACATTTCATGCTGTACAGTGACAAGCAGACAGATTTCAGGAACCACTCAAATACCTATGATCAAGATTAAGTTTGATTTTTAGTATTTTATGTGTCAGTGTCTTGTCTTAGAAAACTGTATCTTAAAATCACTTATAAAGTAACAATAGGTAAATGCCGACCTGCAAAATAGTGATCTTTAAAAGCAGCATACCTAACCCATAAGCAAAAAATTTAAATTAATACTGGGCAACGATTACATTTTTTTTAAATCGTAACTGATCAAATGTTTTCTGTGATTAATCGCCTTCTTATACTCTTATATGAACAAAAGTGCAATAACATTTGGTTTTGTAAACACTTTTTAACAGCAGCATTTCCTTTAACACAGTTACACAGCTGCAGTTCAAATATTTCTAAATCTCAACTTTGACATTAATGTAATCAAATCAAATATAAAAACAAAACTATTTGCCACTACAAGGTAATCACATTTTATCTGGTTTGTTACAGAAATACAAATTACCCTCCAGAGCAGAGCAGAGTCCAGAGCATGGGGAACTGAATCATTACAGCAGCTGCAAAGGGGGACCAAGTCTATGTATCTGAACATACTATGTATATAATATAGACAAAAGTAATGGGAAGCCTGACCCCTGCAAAAAACCGCCGAGATGTAGAGCTGCGCGCTGCACACACACACAAGCCCAAAAAAAGCTACAACCTTTAAAATAAGAGGATTTTTAAAACCTGCATTAACGTGCGATTGTCGCCGTTAAGTAAATAATGCAATAGTAATGCCTTAACTTTCCCAGCCCTAATTAAAATAGATATACCACCACGATTTGTGTGAGACCCAGAAAGCAACTTTCAAAATAAAAGGACTTTTAAAAACCCACGTTAACGTGTGATAAAATAATCAGCAGCTTTAAGTATATAATGTGATAATAATGCGTTAACCTGCCCAGCCCTAGATGAGATCAATCTAATGTAAAATATCTTATTTTTTTCTTGATTTTTGGCTTACTCTGTACATTGCATAGACCCATTTATTGCCATAAAAACACAAAATTTTATTAATTAATTTATTCATGTTAAAAAGATACACAGGTGACTCGTTCAGTTTTTCATACATATTTTTTGTATACATATCTTATGACAAACTGCATATTATGAACTACATGTGACTACCAGCCTCATATGGTCTAATATCTGAATTTTGATGTGCAAACAAACATCTGAATGTAACTGATGCATACATTCATGCTTGAGCAAAGGTATTCAGGTTATTGACTGACCCTGTATTCTCTGTTGATGGGGGTGACATGCCAGAGCTTATTTGATACTCCCATACGACTGTATTCCGCCTTCAGGTCTACAAAGTTCCAAGCCTGGTCTCTCTTGGCCTTGTCAAGGTTAGGATTGAAAGAAAAACAATAAAGCTCCTCATATCGTTCTGAAAGACAGAAAAAAGCAAAACACAACCGTAAGAGTAAGGGTCAAATAACGGGAGATATACAAATAACAGGAGAGGTCGTGTGACAATTGGGAATCCTTTTCTGTTACTGATAAAACAGCATCAGATCGTTTTGCATGGACAGGAAGCATGAAGAGAGAATTTCCTATGCTTGTATGAACTAAATAGTTTTCAGATGTTAATAAAGCAGATTTAAAAAAATCTGAGCTTGAGAAGAGGTGGGATTAAACATGATGTCTCATTCGCTGGGCCTATTAACCAAACCCTTCAAAGCTCCTCTTAGTTCTGCACCTAATTGGTGGAACAAGCTCAAAGAAGTGCTGAGTCCTCAAAAGATGACTAAAGATGACCCACCTGTTTAATGAACAACTACATATTTTCTTTGTGGGCTACAAATCATCCACGTACCCTGATCTGGAAAAGAGCGTCTGCCATATGCTGTACATGTAAATATAAATGTTTACCTGCCCTGGAGAGACGTAAGAGTGACATAAGCACATTGTTGCAGTCGTCCTCTCGTGGGATGCAGAACTGAATGACCTGGAAGTTCTTGCAGTGAATGAGAATTGGAAATCCCATGGCAGCAGCACTCTGCTTCTCAACATTACACACTAAACTATGCAGCACCTGTGAGGAAAAATCAAGCCTGCTGTAAGTTTCATTTGACACAGTGCCAAAGAGACATTTTCCGATACCAAAAGTTCAATAATATCAAGACGGTAACAGATTATTTTCTCCACTGATACTTGCCTTCTGATGCTATTAGTAAAATCTAGATGGTCAAAAAAGAATTCTTGAATTTAAAAAAATGATAAAAGCTCTCTGTTTTGTCGGCCTACATTCAAAACTACTTTAATAAAAAATGATGCTATTAAAACACAATATGAATCAACAACTTACCCATAATTCATTGCGAACCCCAGCCTCGTTATCCACAAAAATAGTATGAGAGGCGGTCAAGTAGAGCGTGCCAACTTGTGCCCTCCGAGAAGAGACTCTGTCCACTAAGTGAACTTTTTCAACCTGAACCATAACATTACTGGGTTAGAATTTATGGAGAATTCCAATAATTTACCATTTTTTCCCCATCATTTCTATTTTAAGGCAAATGTGACCAAAAAACAACTCTGTATGACCCGTACACATCTCTGTCTGCATTATGCCGATCTCTCTCTCTCTCTCTCTCTCTCTCTCTCTCTATATATATATATATATATGTATATATATATATATATATATATATCATTTATTATTCTTTTGTAAGCAGTTTCTCATGTAAATATTAAAAGACTGTCTGACGTTGTAATCAAGCCTGGCATGTTCAAAACACTAAACAAAACAGATGAAAGTCTCATGAAGGTCTCATATAATAACTTCTGTCATGTGATCTTAATATGATTTAATGACTAAGATTCTGTGGTTTTATAATGTCATAAATACAAAAAGCAATTCGGGAAATGTGGTCATTTATTATCAGCACAAGCTTGGGATATCATGAAGGCTGTTAAGGGCTGGAAGTGGTGGACAGGACTAAAGTGGACTGTGTTCTTACACCACATCCTTACATCATCCACACTGTGAACTACTAGTTTGAGACTCCAGAATTTGACCAGTTCAGTGACAAAAAGGCATCGCGTTAATTAACAAACAAACAAAAAGAAATCCTGTTCAGTACAAGCAGATCCATGGCATGGGAATAGCAGCTATTGCATTGTGCTGTATTTACCTTTGGCAATCTGATGTGCTCCATCATTCACTCAAGTCACTGGACAGATAAAACTAATATCAAGCTTCCAGAAGAGCATGTGTGTTAAAAAAGCATTTTCTTCATCACTCTTTCATAATATTTTGAACTAAACAAACGACACAGATGTAAAATAAATCGTTAAATTGCCATGAATGCTAGCAGATGGGGACATGGTTCCTCCAGCCAGTAGTGGTGAATCACCAGTCGTTTCCAGGCGCCGTGCAGGGTCCTAAAACCCACCGGGTTAAGTGTCCAAAACTGAAGGCGGGGAGTATAATACATTATTTCTTACATACATTAGAGACAGTAGAGCTGTTCATGTATAATTACACAATGGGCAACCCCATGCTTTCAACTTTGTTGACACAGTTTGGCTAAGATTTTCTACTGCAGGATGGTCCATACATTTTTTTATTCCCAGTTGCCTCATAAGATGGAACACGCATTGATCGTCAGTGATAAATCAACATATCTTGATTTGGTTAATAAATTCTGCCATTTCCACTGTATACACAGTTTTCGAGTCATGGTAGGCCACATAATTTACAGAAATTACATTAGATTTTCTGTAATATGATTTATTTCCTCGTGCTTCATAACACAGAGAAGGATGGACATGTTTTAATAAACAAAGCTATAAGAGGGTTCATGATAGATGATAGATAGACATTTTTATTTAATATGTGTGTGTGTGTGTGTGTGTGTGTGTGTGTGTGTGTGTGTGTGTGTGTGTGTGTTTGTATGCCTAAACACCCTATATAGCAATGGCTAAAACATACAGAAACAGACAACCACAGACCATGTGAACACTAACAAGCTAATATTTCCCTTCTGGATAGATTGGGGCTGTTTTGGAACTCTGCTAGTCTATAAACTGAGCAGTTTCTCTATAAATGTGTATTTATAGCTGAATAATGAGTATTACAATATAGCATCATGCACTGCACTAATTCTAATTATACTAACATGGTCAAAGACAAGTCAAAGCAAGCAGTATTGTCATCTCAGCTATAAACATGTACAGAGTGAGATGAGACAATGAACACTATTCCACCTTTATTAAAACATGTCTTTGTTGTTAATAACATTTACATGAAAATATGAAATGAAAACCTAAACTTCAGCTTAAGTAAATGAAAAACATCAAAGTGTCACAATTATGGTATTCTGGCATTTAGTGCTATGTGAAACCTTCCTTTGCCAACATAACAGCATAAATCTTCTCCTGTAAAGCAGATAGAGAAAGGAATCTGAGACCACTCCTTAGTGCAGAATCGCTCCATATGCTCCAGGGTCCTAGCTCCTCTTCTCTGGATGCTTCTTTTCAGCTCACCCTGCAGGTTTTCAATGGAATTTAGGTCAGGGCACTAGGAATGTTATGTCAAAGATTTAATTTCGTGGCCATTTTGTGTGGATTTGGATGTAAGTGTTGGATCACTGTCCTCCTGGAAGATCTAACCATGACCCAGTTTTAACTCTTTGGGCAGAGGCAGCCGGAGTGTCATGTACATCATGATGTGTCTGTGTATCTTTACAAGTTTCCAAAGGCATTTGGAGGAAAACAGCTCCAATACATCACAGATTCTCCTCTACTCAACAGTGGGGAGGAGATTCTTCTCTGTATAACCTGCTGAGGGCAGCAGATGACCTAGTGCAGAAGACTGCCATCACCAGGCCATGGACCATTGTAGCAGAAAGACAGATGAAAAATATTTTATTGATTATCAGAGTCTAAAAAATCGTTTAATTAAAAAAAAAAACGATCATCTGGGCTACGTAATAATCAAAAAATGTAGCAGTCCGTGAAAACTGTTTTACATGAAATTGTCTGTGGCACAAAAAAAAAGTCTGTGTTGGGGACCGCTGGCCTAGTGGTTATGGAGTTACCCCTGTGATCAGAAGGCCTTGGGTTTGAATCCCAGGACTGTTAGATGCACCACTGAGGTTTCCCTTGAATGAGGTACCATCCCCACACACTGCTCCCTTCACACAAGTGAATGTGTTAAATGCTGAGAAAGAATTTGCTGCTGTTCACGTGTGACAAATTTGCACTTGGAGGAGTAGATTTGAAAACTTGTGACACTAAAATGCGACTATCTTCTACAAACCTCCACCAGTGATGGCTGAATACTGTCTATAATCTATAATACACTTTTTTAGTTTGAAGTAAGGCCACTATGTCTCTGTTTGTTTTAAACTGTTCGGCTACTGCTTTACAGTAATAGTTGATATGGGCAGGTTTAGAATGATTGACTAAGGGTCAACACACTTGTGTCTCATTTCATTATCATGTTTTTTTCTCAACAAGACAGGAAGTCATGTATTTCCTGACCTCCTAAGTGGATTAAAAAGTAAAATTAAGTGGAACCATTCTACAGTTCATATGCATTTCCTTGGAAGTGTGACACATGGTTTTGTTTTAATAGATTAAACGATACTGACCTAATTATAAACAAAGTAATTTTTCAGGACCTTTTTTTTTTATCCAACTTTCCCAGGGTGGCAAAAATGATAGGGCTGTCTATGATCCATTTATAAATAAATATACAAAACAGCCCAGTAGGCTACAAGTTCGCTTAAATTAACATATTTAGTTTTAGTTTGCTCCTGTTCAGGTAAACCAGGCAGAAGTGGTTTAGCTTCGCAGCCTGTTTTTCTGCTTGTTCATTCAGAAACCAAAGGAAACCTCAGATATTACCTGTGGCATTAGGACGGACTTTTTTACTAATCAGTCTAAAGCCAATTCTTTTCAAAGAGTTTGCTTCTGTGTGCCACTGAATGTGTGTGACAAAATAAGAATAAGAAGCCTAAAGAAATTTTTCTTTAGCTCAGTTGACTAGAAGCCTCACACAAGGCGTTTCTATTTTCTTCTTTCTGTGACTCACTTTAAGGTCACACACATTAAAAAAAAAATTTTATAACTAGAAGAATTAATCAGATATTTCAGAATAGATCTTTATATTTATCCATAATATTGTACAAGACATGGTCAATGGGAAATAAATGCATAGCGACATACAGTTCTTCGGGTCTCAGTCAGTTTTTTGAAGCAGTTGACCATTGGTACATACTGTTAAGTACATACGAGATCAGCATTGGGAAAGATAAGAGTGTCAAGGACTGCAGCTTGCCTGTCTGACTTTTTCCATTTGATAAGCAGTGAGGGGTAATACTGTCATACCGGGCTTTATATTGACCAGTTTAGATGATTTACAACTGAATGTTTTATGTATAATGTATCTATGCATATTATGCCTTATTGTGTGTATTTACTCCTTATCTTTATTTTCATGTATATATATGTGTGTGTGTGTGTGTGTGTGTGTGTGTGTGTGTGTGGGTGTGTGGGTGTGTGGGTGTGATGAGAAAGAGAGAGGGGGCGGGAGACAGAGAGAGAGAGAGAGAGAGAGAGAGAGAGAGAAAGTGTTCTTTTCTTTTCATTGATACTATCAGTCCTTATCGCAATCATCCTGTTGAATTTAATTAACTGCATCACAGGTATGTTATTGCGACCTGTGTGAAGAAGCTGAACATAATGGAAAGCCATCATCAGCTGTATTAGTACATTCATTCTAATTAAAAAAAGAAAACCATGCTTTGAGTGGAAATCCTGCCTAAGAATTTGTAATCTCACAATGTCTCACTGTTAACAAGCTGTTTTAAGCACCCGCGGGTTAGACTCTCATCGAATATGCCTCCCACTGCATACACAGGGCTGTGTAATAAAGAGAGAATTAAGCTGATCTTAAACACACACAGGGGATCACCGCAGGCTCCACTCTGGTATTAGAATGCAATGGGAAATAGACTTCTCTTACCAGGTCATGTAGGTGCATAGTGGTGGATCTCAGGTAAGGGTGCTGTAATTTATAGTCTGCAAAGAGATGCTCATGCTATCTTTGATTCCTGTTCTAGCAGCTTCGGTCATCGCTTCCAATCTGAAAGGTACTGCTCACCTTAATCCTCAGGTGCAGTTGCTTAATTTCTTGGAACTGATCTCTGTGCATGTCCCAGCAGAAAGAGCAAAAGTCCAGACATTTTAAAGGAATACTTTATGGAAGTTTGGACCCAATCTGACAGACCTGTAAGGTAAAGTTGATTACTAAGATATTTGAATAAGTCTTTGCTTCGTAAAAGAAAACCGTTTGCTCAAAGAAATACCCCTTTAATGGCTTCTATTATAAATAAATAGTTTGATCACAGCAAGAATACTCCTAAAGGCATTTTTTGCATGTGTTATTTGATCTGTGACCCACAGATGGGATCATTTTGTTGATTTAAGATTGCGTTGACTACATTATTGCTGCCTGCCTAAAAACAGATGACCCTTAACCTCTTATCAATAGTAGTTACATCATGAACGCCAGACACATGCACAGGATGACGTCCACTGTTTAGGAAACTGTTTGTTTTCTTAAATAAATATAGGTAGTTGGTAGTTCATATGCAGATTGTTAACATACAGTACCGTTCTAGTGACATGCATTTTAAAATGGAATATCGGGGGTTATGCATGTATGTCTTCTTCTCAGTAGCTGGGGCAGCTCATTTTGTGGGTCAGCAGCTTTTTTTGGTGAACATCTGCTTGTGCCATCTTCAGCCTAGTCACTAATAATTGACTGGGACATTTCCTGGTGACAGCACGGCTAAGTGGTGTGAGGTGTCCCCTAGATAAACAGTGGTAGAAGCATTGTGTAGTGAGGTCAATTAGCTGTCAATGGACCAATGTGCTTGATGGCTTTAGATTGATCATTACATTGGTTTTTGGGTTAATGCATTGGCCACGCTTGTCAGGCAAGAATGAGGCAGTGGAAAATCAGAAACTTGTTGTGTATACATTCCTACCAATTTCTGTAGCAGGGAAATGTATTTAATAGCCATTTTTGCCCTAACAGAGAGAATCCAAGCTGTGTGACTTTGTGTATTTATCTTTGTATTATTTGTATAGTATACTCTTTTATTCTATACTGTTGTACTGTTATAGCTTTATTCTATTCTATTACTTTTTTGCTGTCAACTTTCTGCCATATCAACAGAAATTTCCCACTTTTGGGACTGCTAAAGGCTTAACTTATCTTACCTTATCCTGTCTTGTTGATGATGCTTTGTGTTTTTAGGACGAAAATATACAGGCTTGTTGATTATCTGAAAGGAGTTTTTTTACATTACATTACATTCATTCATCCAAATCAACTTACAATGTGAGTAAGCACTCAAGTTTTAGGACAGTGTGAGAACCAGAGAAACATTCGAAGTTCTAAAATCTTTGTGTAGGCAGTAGTACAAGAAAACAGATACATGAGGAGAGGAGGTCCTCCTGTCTTTAGGAGATTTTTTATACACAACATAGGAGGATATTATTGCCGTCATGGTATGTCTATTTTGTGGCAGCTGCGATTTATGCTGTTAGAATTCCAGACCAATAGAAACAGCCAAAAGTGACATTTGAAGATACAAGGTTAAGTAAAATGGTACACTACTTTGTCAAGGCTTGCAGACTCATGACTCAGTCAGAGCTACTCCAGATCTTTATAATGGGCTATTAATCAAAATATAAAAAACAGACCATTGCTCTTTCTATTTTTGATTGCTGACGAGATCCTATGGGGAGCTTTTTGTAATCCTTTCTTTTAATTCTTGCTTACATCTGCTATTTAATTCACCAAATTCTGGCAAAAGCTCTCAAGAGGAAGAAAAACATTCACTAAACTGCATCTCGCCTCTCTGTCTCCCTGGGTGGTGTTTGTACGAATGTTTGCTGTCATGGCTCCAAATCACCCATCTATCAGGGGTGGCATTTGCTTTCACCATTACATTCAGGACACATAATAGGCTAGGGCAGTGCTGGACTGAACCAAATACAGGTTTTTGTCTATAATATAGCTAAAAAGTTGTATATAGAGAGGGACAATCACATTTTTCTTCTTTAATACCAATGCTTAACCTTGTGTACTGTTATATACTGATACATTTTTTATTTAAAAATGAATAAGCTTTAAAAACACTTCACATAATAGGCTGTCCGAAAAGTCTTGAATCACCAAGCCTGAATACCTCGACATGAATTGGAAATCTAAATATATTTCCCTTCTATACTAGAACATAATTATAAAACATTGTATAAGAGAGAGCGAACTGGATGTTTTTCAAAATGATATGTGAGGGTGGTTTAAGTTGGAGGTGAAACATGGCATTTTTTGTTAATCTTATATTTCTCCAATCACCTGGTACCTAGTGATGTCATCAAAAACTGAAGTCAGCAAAGATCTCACATCTTGTTATAGTGCAAGTGTTTACAGAATTAGATTCTAAAATCAGTCTTAAAATCTGATTAGTTGATTGTTGTCCACCTCCTCGCAACATCAGAATATTGTGTTAATGCTCCAAGACACTAAAAATCATTGTGCAGTAAATGGAATGCCTGCATTGACTATGAGTGCATTGTTAGACTAATTAAGAATACACTTTTGTTTAAACTGATAGTGATTTTCTTACACTGAATTGGGCTCTTCTGCTTGCTAACATGGTATCAGGTCCTCCATTAATACCATAGGCTTTGAATTTTTAAGTAGCACTAAAAGCAGGCATGTGGAAACCATGTAGAGGGGTTAGTAGGAATTAGCATCGTTGACGCAATGATTTATGAAGGAAAAACAAATTACATAAGCTGATATACAATAATCGTGCATTGCCCTTAAAGAAAAAGTAAAGGTAAATAAATACTCAGAATCAGAAAACTTTATTGCTTTAAAAAACTGTTAGCATTAGTGATTAGCATTAGCAGCATTCAAAGACTCACAAAAGAAACATTGAAATAACTCTCTCTACCCACATGTTTAGACAGGGCACAGCTCACTAATACTAAATAAACTGTGATAACTGTTGAAAATTTAGGGGTGAGTATTTAAAACACTAAAATGAGGACAAGACACAGAGCAGTCATGCTACAAGCTGCAGCAGTCTCTTTTTCTTCTTTTTATGGCGGTTGACAACTTTTCAGTGTCTTACTGCCACCGCTGGACTGGTAGGCGTAATACAGTTTGGTTCTCAGAAAAAAAAACTGAGGGGTTACTGTATTTTGATATGTTCATTATTATAGGACAAAAAGTTTAAACGTTAATGAAATTAATGCAATATGCACCGGATGTTTGTCATAAACCATCACTCGGATGTTTAGCAGGAATTATTTGAATATAGTATTGTGACGTGTCTAAAATCTCTGTAACGCATTACCTTTTGTGGCTTTTTGCTTTCATTTGGAACACAGAAACTGTAATTATATTATAATATTTAGCTGTTGTTCTAAAGTTAACATCAGTCTATGTGAGGAGGCTGTTGTTTTGCAATCTTCTTTACTTTCAATATATTGTGATTTTTCTGCTGATATCCAATACACCAGAGGGCTTACTTTTTAAAAAAGCACCACCGCGTCTTTCATTCTAACCATTCCAAATATTCTTATATTTGACAGATGCATATATGCGATAAAACATTTATGCTAATTTAATTTTACTTGTCTTGCCTTGGAATTTAGTCCAGAGTATGAAGGCTCCAAGCGTTCCAAATGACCTTAACACAGATTAATTGGACTGTCTGTGCTCAGAGGTTCAACAAAATGCTTTTCCATAATGGCCTTTTACCTGCTCCTCCACACATGCTTGTCCAATCAGCGGACATGCTTTTAGGCACTCGTCCACACAGTGCTGGGCAAACAGATGTGTCTGTTTCAGTGTTTGTCAATGTCAGTTGCTTAACCATTTTTCAGTGACCAGTAAGTGCTCTGGCAGCTGGACATGTTTGACCTGTGTGTGCACTGGAAAAAAAACTATTTTTGAGAAAAAGAAGGTACATAAATAGTTATTTTGGCTTTCCCTCACACACACACACACACACACACACACACACACACACACACACACACACACACACACACAAACACACAAACACACAC
>JBBPDH010000031.1:2532467-2550119 GCA_037974565.1 Clupeocharax schoutedeni
TCGTGCTGATGTTTCACATTTGTTGTTCAGTAGAGAAGTTTGCTCATTGCTTTCCAAACAATATAGTTTTGGTAAACAGTTTATTGTGAGCAATCAGATAAGAAATATCCAAAACAACATTTGGAAATTCCAGTGTTACGCCTGATGAATGTCAGCAGCCTAGTAGTTCTCAGGCAACTGACCCGAAGCGTCTATGTAGACTGGCAAGCCTAAATGATTCCTAACTTGTCTCAAATGTCAGAAATGTTTATCAAAGTAATTAAATCAATCCTGGCTTTCCACCTCACCTAAATCAACTCAGCATTTTTCAGTCTAATTTTTATCCACCATATATGCAGCTTTTGGCTGACTCCCACAGAATTTCCTGTTACTTAACAGAAATGAACTGTCACTTTGGTGGCTTTAAACCCTTAAGTACTGACCTCTGGCTTCAAATCGACAGGTTTTCAGTTTCACTAAGCTCAGGGAAACCTGTCCGATTGATTGTCCATGGTAATCAACCATATGCTACAGATTGGGCAGAGAGCAACAATGTTAAAAAATCATGAAGTAATCCTTTATCTGATGAGTTAAAGCAGATGTTACAGCAGGTATACAGTAAAGGAACAAGATTGAATTTATTTTACATCTTTTTTTGGATTTGAGAAGTTTATTTTCCCTTCATTATGTTCATTGATCTTTAACTGTCAACCTTGTTCTCATTCCAGGACCAGAGACCAGTCAGCATTCAGGATTCGTGGAGGTTGATAAACAGAGGAGTGGGCCACACCACTCGCATCTCCTACAGTGTGATGACCGTGTACGATGTGGAAACCATTGATTTTGGGAACTATATATGCACAGCCAAAAATGCAAATGGAGAGACATCTGTGGCCACACTTGTGAACTCTTTTGACTAGCTCTTCCTGAACGGTCCGAAAAAAAAAAGCATTAAAACTGGAACAGACCCTATTTACACCACAGGCATCGTGCTGCTGACTTGTATCAGTGGTACTGCTTCACAGTGATTACTTATTGTAAGGGTATGGAATAAATGGCTCTTTAAGGACAAAGCAGATGCTTTCATGGAAAGAAACAGGTGCTGTATAGTCCAAAGCACTGAGCCTATGCAGTTTATAATCCTCATCTATAACCCGCTTTTTAAGTCAGTGCATCGCATGTTCGTGTATCGCTGGCAGTGAACATAAAATAGGGCTGATGGTTGAGCTCAGTGTGGAAAGTGTGCTAAGCCTCTAATGGGCTCCGTATGTGGAATGTGCAGCGCGGGCTCAGTGCTTATTTTGGTTCAGTGTTACTTCTCCCTTTTTTCCTTCTCACATCAGTTTTCTCTAAGCCTGCATTGGTGCTGCTATCAATGTATTTTGCAAGTAACAATTAGAATACAGGACAAACAGGGATGAATGTACTTCCTCTTGTAACAAATCAACTCGGGTTGCTTTTAATGACTTTATTTGCCTATTTGAGTTTTTCAGCTTCACACCAATAAATTTAACACCCACACAAATATATTTAGCAACACAACCAAAGGAATTCATACACATTCCCTCATCATTTCACTTACTCTTGGAACCTTATTTACACATTTGAAAGTGTCAGACCTTAAAGCTGCAATAGGTGGTTTTAGACAGTGAGGGGTGCTCTTGAGGCCACTGAAACATGCACAAACAGTCATTTTTATTGGTCCCATGGTCATGTAGGCTAGGGGAAAACAAGGAAAAAAAACATGTATATCACTTTCTTTAGGGCTCAATAAGATTGTAAACCCGTATTCATATTAAAATACATACCATTATGGCAGATGTATAACCCTAGTTGGAGGCAGTAATTAGGCTTTTAATGCTCAGAAACACTTAAGTTTACTGGCTCCGAATAAGACAGTCTCCTAAATTTTAATAATAACATTTGAGCATGGGCTTGTGTACCTATGTATTACATTTCTCAGAAGTCTGTATCTTGCTCTTCCAAGGGAGTTAAAACCAGAAAAATCCATTTGGAAAGGTCATTTTCTGTAATTAGTAGGCTTTTGTTTGTATGGTAAAATAAGTACACAGGTGCACTTAAAGGCTGCGAGTGGTAAAAGCTTAAATCACCAAAGGCCTTCATTCTTTGATTTTGATGGCACAATAAACCTCTGCATAGAAACTAAAGATAGACTTTCAAAAAAGCATTTTGTCATTTCATTCAAAAGACATTCCCAAACAATGCGAGACTGAGAACAACCCAGTGAGGGAAACACTGTTTAAAGTTAAAGCAAAGAAAGGGAACTCAGCAAAACAATGAGAAATTATGTACAAGCCCTGAGATTTCTTTTTCTTTTCTTTCAATACCAGACGAGAAGGCAAACGTACAAAAAAGTGGCCTCATTGGCTAAGTGCTTCTGTGCAATATTGTTCTTCAGTCTTTGTGATTCATCTGTACAAGAATCACCTGAGAGTAGGGATCCATTTTGGATTAATGTCTATCAGGTGAGAGGACCCAAATAGCTAATATAGCTTTCAGCATAGAGGAGGAAGTCTTTCAGAAGCTGCTTCCAGGAAGCTGGGGGCCAGTGTTATCTGGGTGAAATGGGAGGGCTGGAGAAGAGGCCAGAGTTGCGAGGGCTTTGGAGAGTGATGGAGGGGGAGGTGGGGGAGGTTTTACGGGGGCTACTTAGGTCTCCATTCTGCAGCTTCCAGAGTAGCTCCTCGTTTTCCATCGACAGTCGCTTGTTGACTTTGGTCTCCTTCTGAAGAGATTCCTGCAGGACAGCCTGCTCTGTGGAGAGTTGCCTGAAGGGAAAAAGCAACACAAGTACTGTATTCACTAGTCCAATGTATTACCATGGAGGGGCGGGGGGGGGTTACAGATTACCTGCTTTCAGCAAAACCTTTAGAATACTACGGAACCTGGGTGTACGTACTCGCATAGATTCAGAGCAGACCTCTGTCTCATCAAACCTAACCTCAGGCCAAATGTTTGGGGGTGGGGGACAAAAACACTGCAGCATGTACTATTCATGATATCATTAAACAATTCTAAATGGCCTAGAGCAACAACCAATGAGTAAATTCAGCCAGAAACTCAGTGTGGCAAGGACACAGACGCCATTTGCCAGCTGTCTCTGACTTGTCTCTACAATCAGTGGACAAATGATTAGATACACCAAACACTGTCTCCAAAACCTTTTATTAAGTGAGTTCAACAACCCGAAATGGTACCAATGGCTTCTAGGTGTCCAACTATACACACACTTTGGATAATCTACATAGAAAATCACTGCCATATGAAACCAAGCCACTGGAGCACCTGCACCTGAGCCTAGGATCTCCAGCAGTGGACCATAGCAGTTATACCGCATTATAGCTCTTGTGGCTGAATATAATCTAATCTCCACAGCAAACCTTTTACTACATCTACTATAAAGCCACCCCAGAAAAGGCTCACATTTTTGAAATAGTGATTGGGCATGTGTTCTTTTATCTTTGGGTATATATAAAGTTACTGACTGAAGTCTTTTGCTGGACAGTGTCATAGACGCAAGCAACCATGATGGACAATTCCACAGTAATCAGAGGTTTGTGTTGTACTGATATATCAGGTACAACTGCATCACTTGCTCTTTTTTGCAGGTTTTCAAACCCCAAAACATCCTGCTGATTAACTGAGCACTGAAGAGCAGCTAAAGGATGACCACCACAGTATGTGCCACAAGATAGATACATATGTCTAAATGTATATTAAAATGAAAGGCAGTTGAGAGAAATGAGAAAGATACCTTGATAAGGTAGCATGTCTATCCATCCTGGCTTTTAGGTCCTCATTTTCTTGCTGGACTTTCTTAAGACATTCATCAAGCTTTATATTTTTCTCCATCTAGAATGATGCATTTAAACAAAACCCATGTCAAGGCCTGGATCCAAGCCCTTTGCTTCATATTTTTGACAGTCAGCTATTTTTTTTTTATTTCCCCATGTCTTCAAATTTACGAAGCAATAAAAGATGTCTGAGAAAAGTGGTTATAAAAATGAGACCTGGGCTCACCATTTTGTCCATTTGCATTAGTTTTTTGTCCTGTTGGTGAATCTGCTTGTTCTTAATGTCCAGTACCACTTTCAGACTTTCTAGCTCTTGCTCCAGGTAGAGTGTGTGGGAGTCCATCTAGAACATAAACCATGAGCAAGCAAGATCAGAGGAAGATCAGAGCATTTGCCCACTACAATATCTATACTGTAGAGTACTGCTGTTACTAAATATAGTATGGCTAATAGTTCAGTGAAGGGTCCTTATCTAAATCTTCTTGTCTGCAGATTACCAAGAGTGTCAGAATCCCCTTCATATTGTTCATGGAGTCTGTCTAATATTAACCTGGCACTCCCTGAAAATCACAAGGCCTTAAATGCACAGAAAGGTGTTTAAACAGTACTATCAGTGGGCACTATTCTTGTCGAGCTGATAACACAGATAAACAATGTGGAATAATTCCAAAGCTTAGGGGTGGTGTACAACGTACCTGACATTTATCTGCCAATTCTTTCCGTCGGTCCTCCTCTGCTTTCAGTCTTTCACTCAGTGAGCCATTCTCAAGAGTGAGCTCCTCAATTTGATTCTGAGACAGAAAAAATGTTTGAGTACTACTTTATGAATCGTTTCCATGAGAGGAAACAATTCTTTAACAAAATTCGTATTGGCTTACAGATAACTTTTCTTCTGCATCGTTTAATGTTTTTTCTAGAGCCTTCATATCTTGTCCATGAGATTTTCTGACTTCTGAAGGACAGAGTAAACAAAACAGCAAAAGGTCAAATCAGCAAAATGCCTGATGTTGCGTCAAGGTAGAAGGTGTAAGGACTGAATATGTAACAATTAGTAAAAGGACTAGATTGGAGAGAGAAAACATTTGAGTTACCTTCAAAAGATACTTCATAGTGTTGTTTAAGGCTCTCCACCTCCTCTCTGTGGCTTACTTCCAGTTCTTTCTTCATAGCCTCATGTTTGGATCTCAACTCCTCCAACTACACAAGCAGAAAAACTCAGTACCTAAAGCACTCTGGCGAGTGTTTGGATGTTTGAGAAACAGGAGTGGGCACACACGAGTTTGCTAGCATGTGGCGCCAGATATAAAGCACTTAAATTATAATGTTTGACAGAAAATGGAAACTTAGTCACTAAATATCAAGTAGGAGTTAAGAGTATAAATGATATCCAGAAGACTCATGGTACGCATTTCTCATAAGTTTTAGAGTAAATCACCAAGACATCCAAAAATTGCATTGTGAAAGAATTTCCAGAATCATGATGAATCGAAACCTTGCTTCTCGCTCACCTGCTGCTCCATCTGGGCTTTGCACTTGTCCGTCTCCTCTTGGTACTTCTGGTGTACCTTCTCCCATTCAGATGAATAGAATGTCTTCAGACGCTCCTCCAGGTCAGCCAGGTCGGACCGGTGTTGCTCCTGCATTTTCTGCAGGACTCCCTCGAAGGCTGCCTGCAGGTCCTCTTTCTCCTGCTCCAGACGATTGCATGATTGCACTGAACTCACTGGGGGAAAACAACGAATCTTTAATTCCGTGTTAAAGTAGATGCCAGAGCATAAAATGTGAAACTTGAACAAACACAGTCATATAAATGACTCAGAAAAGTATACTTTGATGTAAAGTATACAGCAACACCAACATATATTCATAAAGCCCAACTCATAACCCTAAATGAAAAGCATTTGTTTTACTGAGCCTTCTTAATAGGATTTTCTTTTTTTTAAACTAATAAATACTGTATGTGTTAGTCAACATTTGGCTAACTATTTAAAAGCAGTTGTAGCTTCAAAGACAAGCTATTTTATGAAAACACATTTGTTGCCTTGACATAAGGTCTTGCCAGCACTCCACAGTGTGATTCATAAGAAAAGCATTCTGCTTGGATACACAGTTGTCACCACAGTTATGGAATCACCAGCGGCACTACAAGTAAAGCTACAACTGTTACATGAGACTACACGTCGAGCTGCTGAGTTTTGACATGAACCGGATTGTTCACAGACAAGAACAGGCCATAGGTTGACCTTATGTCAAAACTAACACTTTCTCAATCAGCATTAGGTTGGAGATATTCCCCGTTTCTAAATATCTTCACTTATTGTTGGTAACAGCTGCCCCTCAACCGACCCCCAGGAGAGACGCAGTTGCAGTTTGCACACAGCCAACCGACGGCTGGAATCACAGCTGCAGCTGCTCCTCTTTGTGTTCTACGCTGTGTATAAGGCTATCAAGTCCAACCAATTTCAAGTAGCAGCCTAATCTTGTGGGGCCAGAAGTGACCATCATTTATGGATCTATGTTCTTTAGCAGTTCAGCTGGCGGTCCAGAGTGGCTGCTCCAGGCCACAAGGCTACAAGACTGGCAAATATGCAATTGTGAGCTCTACAACTCAATCACTGCATCATTTGAAGTAGGTGACAACAATTCACTCCAGATCACACCTCCTCTGTGCTTTAAAAGAAACAAACTGCACTGTAATTCACAATCGGCTAACCGTGACTACTGACTCGCAGGACAAAATGCATCACTGACACTCACATCAAGTTAAAAGGAGGGACTTGGGATCAATCGATCTGCAGCAAAAAGCAGTTTATTAGGTATCCTGTGTCAAAAAAGCCACACCCTTTACAAAAACCTTACCCAAATAATGTTTATACCTGTGATAACCAAGGAGGAGTCATTAGCACGGTCTAGAAAAAGATCACTGGTCAGACATATTGTTCAGTGACCGCTCTTTAACCGGTCCCTAGCACAAAAGAAAAGACAGGACATCTGCAGTGCCAGGAGCCACCACTCTAATAACGGGATGTGTTTCATAAATCTACACTGTAATTCTATTACAGGGTAAGTTTATGCTCCAGAGCTCAGATGCACAGCCTATAAATAATCAAAATAATGTGAGCAGATGGAAAAGCGACTGACAAGAAGCAGGAGCCTGCTTGTGCTTTGGATGCAAGGATGGAGGAAAAGCACAGCATGACTTATAGAAGTGTCAAGTGTAGAAATGGAAGTAGATACTGAGAAAACCCAGTGAGTTGGCCTACATTCATACATCTAGGACAGCAAAGAAAAAGAGGACAATCACAACCTGAAAAACAATAACCAGATCTGTAATATAGTAGTCATATTTTTGGTTTGATCCAGCATTACAATAGCCAAATACAACAAATTAGTAATGTCCAAGATGTGATTAAAAGGAGGTTCAGGGGTATAATTGCGAGCTTATTATTCTTGGTTTAGTTTACGGACATAGCCATCCATTTAATTCTACTAATTTCTACAGTGATTGATTGAACAAACAGCTATGCATGAGTGAATGTGTAAGCTACAGGCGGCTTAACTAACAGTTATAGCAACCATGTGCTGTGGATAAGGGCAACCACTTTAGCCATAATCAGTATTTCTTTGATAAAAGACCCCAGCTTATGTCATCGACAGCTCTTTGAATTTTCTGAAGCCACTGAGAGCAATCAACATTAGTGCAGTTTAATAAGACAAAGCTTTTTAAATGACCAATCTGGACAAAGGCCAATATAAGATGTCTCATGCTCCAGTAAGCACACTTCAATGACATCTCTGAAACGAGAGCGCCATGATAGGCATATTAAATAGCAGTTGAAAAATCAATATTTGAAGCCTGTGATGGTAACAAAATAACCTTCTCCGATGTTCGTATGGCTCGTATGAGGTAGGAGTCATATGTTTGATTTAGGCTTAGGCTTTTCTAGATGACTGGAATGTGCTAATAAGCGGAGGCACTGCATTTATAACAGTAAAGAAAAGTCATGTGCAGGATTAAGCATGCCAGACATGATGGCAAAAAACGCAGAATAAAAATAGAACATAACGCCTAAGAAACAGGTTTGTAGGGCCTCTGGTGTCATAAAACACAGAAAACAGATGAGAAACATGTTTGACCAACTGCAAATACATCTTGCCTCAGTCAAAAACAGACAGATGACAAACGATCATTTCTGTATACACACACACACACAGGCAAATGGAACCCCAACTGCCTCCTGTCCTCCCATAAGTTAAGTTAATCAGATTGACCTGTACAGTAAATGTCCCTTACTACAAACATGTGTAGGGCCTGGGTCTTGGGGTGCCTATGCATGCCGAGACAGAGACCTCCAGAGGAAAGGGTGTGTGGAAGAATGTGTGTGTCTGAAATCACCCTCAAGGGAAAAGCAATGCTCCAGTGACTTTGCCCCACCATATTACAGGGCAGTAAAATAGATAGCCCCCACTGCCTTAACATCACTAATGGTTCACTGGCTGGCCCATGTGTAGTGGTGGGTAGGTCAAATTAAACAGAGGAAGACAAGAAAAAACAAATTACAGGACAGCAGGGGAAGCCAGACCAGTCACAGTGTTATTGTGGGGAACCAGCACACCCACTGTTCTGGTCATTGATTACTTCCATTTGTGACAAGCAATCAGCTTATTGGAGCCATTCGCTGAAGGCAGTATTTTTGTTGATTTTCCCCTTTTATTACACACATACTGGAAAAAGAGCTTCACAACCATGTAGCATATCACTGTTGTCTTCATCACCCTCCTTTTTCATTTGCAAATGCCAGCAGCTGCTGTATCAGCTTTTCATGATAAATGGTCCAAAATGTTCTTGTTACATTAACTTTTGGTAAAGTTATTTGTCACAACAGTGATGATATATAGCCTCACTACTCACCAAGTTCCTCGCGCAGGTTGACTAGCTCCAGAGAAAGCTCCTGGCGCCGTTTCACTGCTCCTTCATTCTGCAGACAGAAAAGAACATTTATATCAACAACTTGTATACAGGAGATGGACTGCACACAGATCTTGTGACATGAATAAGCTATAAAACGACTGAAATGCAGCAATGCTTGTGAAATGTAAAATTATATTATCTGACTAATGGATGCTTATTTTTTGCTCCAGAATGCACTGCTCATGAGATTGGAGAAGAGCTAGATACTATAAACAGATTATTAAATAAGTCAATAACTGCAGCATGACAACTGCAGCATCCACCAACATAGATATCTGCATTATCCTGAGGAGGGGACAGCCTTGGGTAAAACACAAGCTCTAAACAATATAATTAGAAAAATCTCTAAACAATGTAATTGATTTCTTCGTGCAACTGGATAAAGATTTATGGCTAAATCAGTCCTGAAAATACCGCTTAAACCCACCACTTGCTTTTTGCTTTCTGGAGGAGACCCACAGCTGCAGTGCTCCAGTCAGCCTCCCAAAAAGACGCAGAGGAGAGTAAAAAGACGCCTGCTAGCTTTTCAACCTGTGCCTTCCCCCACAGATCAATAAAATCTTGCCACTGAGACATGCATGTACACCAGATTTAAGCTGGAAATCACTCAATTAACAGAAAACACACAGAATTACAGGAAGCAACAATAGACAGCCAGTGTCAGGTGCTGCATGATGAGTCACTTTAAAACTCGCAAACCTCATAGCACAAGATGTATTAAAAATAGAGCTACTGCCACAGGCATCTACAGATATATTATTTTTCATTCTAGCCTGGTCCCTGAGGAGAATTTGCATGTTTTACCCTGGTTCCAGCGCAGGGAGCTTTAAGGCACTCTTTGCTGCTGGAGCAGCCCATCGTCTGTAGCGGCGCTGCTCAGTCTGGAAAGGCAGGGGACAGCAGCCCAGGTGGAAGAACCACCACCACCTCCACACACAACTGCTTTCTCACTTTACATGAGAGGGATGCCTAGATAAAACCATTCCATTGGATCTGGCGTCCTCCAACCACTCGCTTCTGAGTGGCAAGGACTTACCGTAACGTCACTAATAGAGGAGCAGTGGGGGAGGAGGTTTCACAGGGAACATGGGCAGGATATGTATAGCTGCACTTAATATATAATAAAATAAAAACTGAAGTCTGACAGGAAGCTGATCGAGTGCCACTTTCTAAAATTCAGCATGATTTCACAAGAGTGAAGTGTACAATGACCTTCCTGCAGAGAGGGAGAAAGTGTCTCATCTTTGGCATTTCACAAAAGTGAAACTATGTACATTCCTACAAACTAGTGTACTTCTATACAGATAATGGATTTTGGACTATTAATTGTTTTAAACTGACAACAGTTTATGGCTTGTTTTGCCCCATTTGAATATTATACCAAATCATTATCTACTAAAGGATTTGCAATTTTAAGCACAACAAAGATTGATAGGAGAAGTCACTTCCCAATGTTCTATTAAAATTAATTTAAGAAGCACACTTCATATATGCTCTAAACTCCAAAGATATTTCTCAAGCCCTGGCTGTCACAAAATAATTCACTGTAATGCATCAAATGCCCCAACGGGACAAAGTCAATACTAATGGACTTGTAAACAAAGTGCCTCAGACTTCAGTACCAGCAGTCATTAAAACAGAAAGAGGACACCACTGCCTACAAAGCATTTCTTTGCCACAAGGTTATAATGCCGCCAGTGAAAAAGGCTTTACTAAACAAAATGAACAAGTGCCCTCTCATACTGAAATTATGGCAGCGTGCTAAGTGTTGACAACTCTTTGCAAACAAGTGATATGAACCAGCCCACTCCATCTTTCTGAATGCCTGACTCTGCCTGTAGCTATATCGAGTCAGCAGCTGTATGTTCTCTCACAGACCTGACGAGGCCCAGCCCACTATTCTTAGACTAATGAAGGTTTAACAGATTGCACTGCAGGTGCTTAAGTCCCCATAAAAAAATGGCCTCTGTATTTTACATTATAACTTGCCAATAACCAAGAGTAAAGATAAAAAACTAAAAAGTATCAGCAAATCCTGGGTGTGAGAACATATTCATAAATCCATTTTTATCCTTTACCTTCTGTATATCAATATCTACCGCATGCCAACATGCAGAAAACGTCAATAAATACATAAGCATTAGCCCGGTATCAGGTCTCCTGATATTATTTCAGGATCAGTAGTGATCCAAGAACAGGGTCCATGCACACAATGCAAAAAGTACTATAAACAGTCACTCTTTAGCTGCACTTCATCAAAATGAGTGAGGTTATAACACTACTTGAGTGCAGATAACAGATTGCAGCGATAAATTCAATGTCAAACTCTTATCTCCTAAACAGGTCAACGAGTTTCTGATTCATTTAGACATTGAGAGAATGACATGTGGTGGACAAAAATACTTTTCAATCTACACATCAAGTTCTTCATGAAATATTACTTTGGCTCTAGTAAAGAGCACAGAGGTGAAATTTAATGGACAAACTTCTCCTCTTAAAAACCTTCTTGTGAAAGCTGATTATTGAGCCATGCAAGATCCTCACCATGACAAAGCAAACAGAAGAACACCCTCCCACCACTGGCTACACTCACTCACACTCGCTCACTCTCCCATTACCAGCACATTTCACATCCACAGTACATGCAACAGGGCTACATTGAAAGACAAGCAGAACAAACTGATGACAAATGTTTATATGGAGTTTGTGAAGTTTTACATGCACCTTCATTATCAGCAAATGTCTGCTTACATCAGAACATGTCTGCTTCCTATGGGAAATATTTAAGAGTATTAAAATACTACTGAATATGAGAAAAAGGTCATGCTGCTTACCTCCGCACAAAGGCTTTGTACAACCACAGTCATGGCCTCAAATCTGCGGTTGTTGGTTTTGAAGCTGTTCTTTAGTTGCAGGATTGTCTGACTCTTCTTCTCGCACAGAGTCTTGTAGTACTCCACCCCTCGTGGTTTGGTCACTGGTGAAACCAGGTCTGGATGACTATTTGTCTGGCCTTGCTGCTGGCTCCGAGGTGTTGTCTTCGTTTTGCCCTTGTCAACTGTAAAAGATATGCCATTTAGA
This sequence comes from Clupeocharax schoutedeni, assembly GCA_037974565.1. Lineage (NCBI taxonomy): Eukaryota > Metazoa > Chordata > Actinopteri > Characiformes > Alestidae > Clupeocharax > Clupeocharax schoutedeni. The sequence continues at coordinate 2,544,315 of JBBPDH010000031.1, forward strand.
GTAGCTTCAAGATTCAGCATCCTTTCTTCCTCTGATGCTTCAAGCATCTGTTACCACCGTCTGCTGGTATGAGCCAATGTCCCCAATGTACAGTTCCAGCTCTGACATGAGTCACATAGAATAGTCACATATTGCTCCGTCTCCAAATAGGAGAGCTGAATGAGATTACGTCCATCTCTTGATTGTATCTTTCCATCTGACCCTAGCCAGGCATCAGAGCGCTCTTATTTTAGCAGGGCCCTGCCACTGCAGTTTCGTTTTACATCAGCTTTATAAATACAACACAAGGGCATAATAATGGCCAGAATCTATCGAACACGGAGGCTTACAAAAGGCACAACAGTCCCAAAAACGGCATAAGAGGCACCTTCACCAAAGCGACAAACCTGACTAGACTGATCATGTAGAACAAAACCTTCAATATCCAAAAACGCTCATTTTGAAGAAGGATGACAAAATAGTTCTTAACTTTGTATGTTGGTTTGTAGAAAAAACTTTCACAATAAATTTTGAACCATTTTAAATGGTCCATTCACCCATTGGTAGAATTATAGACACAGCTGTCTATAATTTAATTTGAGGGAAAAATCAAAAGTAGATTTTATTCCATATCGAGTGAGTGAGTGAGTGAGTGAGTGAGTGAGTGTGAGAGTGAGAGTGAGAGACTGGACACCAGGCAGAAGCCTGGATGGAGGCAAGCTGTTCTGCTCCGGGTATTACATAACAGGTCTATGAGGACTGTTGGACATTTCTGAAATGCCCCTTTTAATGAGGGAGGAGTGGTATCAAAGCCAAACCACCCACCCTCCCTGTGAACTCAGATATATCCATAGTTATAATGGTTTGCAGACACAAATACAAATCAGTACAGATTGTTTTACTTAAAGGGTACAAAAAGATACTGGAAATCATTTACTAGCAGTGGTTCCCAAAAACGTTCCTAATCATCCCTGCCCTGAACATTTTTAATGTTTACGCACTCAAGTGCTGGTTAACACATTGATTAGTTGGATGAGGTGTGGTGTGAGCTGGGAAAACACTAATACATGCAGGGCAGGGTGCTTTATGACCAGTTTGGAAAGAACTGCACATCTACACATATAAAATTAAAATTATTTACTACTGAGTATCCCTAAATTTGTATCAGTCATTGTAAACAGATACAACAACAAAGACAGTATAGCACTAATCACAGCAATATCAGAGTCTCTCGACCTTATAGGTCTTATTCTAGTGCAAACATTCGGCACATTATTCTTGGTATGGACAGCAGTGGCTTTGGCACTCCCACCTGAACGACCTACCTTCTAATAGCAAACAGCTAAAATCCTTCAATGCTTGTTCAGCTCTGTATGTGTTCTCACCCATAAAACAAACAGAAATGCTTTGCCCTTGTGTACCGAACACTGCAAACTCAATTTCAGCATGGAAAAAATTAACTGACAAATTATGAGCAAAGCAGTTTTGCATAATATTTAATATCCTTGGTGAAATACGAATACAGTGACAGCATGGTGCACATTAAAAGGCATCGGAGTGATGTGATGATCAAAGAGACCTTCTAATAGAGCAACCTTTAACAGTTTAAATGTCATGGCAGCATATAATTCCTGTGCAGAGTGATTGTTCAGAAAGGAGAATACACAGCGGTGTGTCTTGCTTTATGAGACAGATTTGCTAGCAATCCTTCCAATAGCAAGGACTGAAATATGAAAGGCTTTATGATTCAAACTATAAATATTCCACGGCTGTTTTGCATGTGACAGCAATTACCTTCTGTGGCTCCCTCTACTGGCCATGATTTAGCACATCACTGCAGTTCAGTGTTCTCACAGACACACTAGCTGCCTTGACAGTCTGCTAGTTAAAAAGCTTTACGTTTACACCAGTAGGCTAATCCAAGTTAGTTAGTCATGTGATTGCCAATGTATCTACAATCTTATTTAAGTAAAAGTAAACACTGTCAAAATGTAACTGAAATAAGTCTTAGCACATGGAACGACATCTGCAGTAATTACAATGGAATAATCAGACCCTTGTTGATGATGGAAAAGTGGTTTATATCTTTACAGAGTGTCTTTGGGGCATCTGGTACTTTAACAGGGCTCCAATTGCTAGAGCATAAAGGTATTGAGAAACTTTTCACTGTGGTGGTCACAAAAAAACCCTAGTTTGAACAAATTCAGGACAGACCCAGAAAATGTATACCCAAAAAGTCTGTTTGTTGAACAGTTAGACTAGAGAATGTCGTTGATAAATGGAGAGATGGACCATCTATGAAAAATTCTAAAAACGTCTGTTCTATATTTAACATAGTAAAGCAGAATGTGCTTTAGAAAACAGATAAGCCCATGCCACTGTAAATAATTCACTCACTAACCTGAATTATTCAAACAGGCCTGAAAAAAAACCACAGTCCATCAGCAGTGACATTTTTGTCTCCATCAAAAGACTTCTCTAGTAACTAGTAGTTTACAGCCTATGCAGCAAAAAAAAGATACGAGAATTTGACTGCCATGTATAGGTTGCACACTACCAGGGTTGTAGGTAGAAAGCAAACCACTGACACTATGAAAGTCAATTTCTGAAAGCATTCCTTTTTACACTTTTGTCTCTTGTGCCACATTTCCTCAGACAAATATCTCTGTATAGAGAAAAATATATATAAAGAGAGGGGGAAAAACCTATATTAAGTGCAAAAGAGGGTTTTAGTACTCATCGAAGTCATGACATAATGAGCATTCATCATTCTTTTGTGCCACTAGGGGACAGCTCTACCAGTGTGTGTAGGGTGCTGGCTTAGTTCACAACACTTGTGTCATTTGTCTTTGAGATGAAGGGCATACAAGATGTAGCAATACAATAATTAAATATGAATACTGTGACTAAATACTGCTTCTCATGCCACCCATACTATAATTATGCAGTATTATATAGCTCTTAACCATTTCTTATCTAACGAATATGTAGTTAATTAAACATGACAGTGAACAAACTCAACTATTTAAGTATAACAATGTCCAGATCAACATACATGTAAATAATTTTCTAATTAGTCACTTGACAAACCTTAAAGACTCCTACTGACCCAAATGTGCATTCAGTGAGCATCAAGGACGTGATTCAAGGAGGTCAGAATTACCATGGTCGGGCAAGCAGGAGTACCATCAATATATCTATTTCAGGGAGATATTCCAACAGGTGAAATAAGACCCTGAAGCTTACTATAAATCACTCTTTAAATATAACAAATATAACAAAAGCCTAGCGCAAGAGGAATAAATATAGCCCTTATTTGGCCATTCTCTAGAACAAGAAAAAAAAAACCTGATCTCTGATGAGTACATTCTTCCCCATGAAGGAATGTTTACAAGCCATTAGCCTCAACCCAGTGACCCTAATCTAAAATAATCCTCCTTTAATGCGTTAACTTGAGACATGCATTTTTAAATCTTGCTGTCTCTGCACACATACACACACACACAACACATTAGACACCAGTTGTAAGGAATAAATAGTGTCTTGCTTTGTCAAGACACTAAATAAGACCTGAAGAAAACATCTGTAAGTCTAAAGAGCTCCATGACTATTTCTGACAGTAAGTGGATGCCTTTTGGGCATGTACACAAGCAGCAAATATCAAATACTCGCTGGCAGTGAGCGTGAACAGCCAGGCTATTAATAGACTAAAAACATCAGAGGAGGCAGCACCTTGAGAGAGATTAGTAAATTATTTCAGTCTATGCATAGCAAAGGTAAATTTATCAAAACATTTTCTTAGGTTTAATAAAAAAAAAAAAACAAACACTCGAGAGGAACAAACCTGCTCGAAATACCACCGTGCTTTTCTTGCAGCCAGAGAGCAGCTGGAGGCTTCGGAGTAAGCCTTTGGCAGTCAGCTTCACATGGATGTTGGAGAGGGAGAATTTGGGAGAGAACAGCATCTTGCTGATCCAAAAAGATGTGTAAATAACAAAGCTTTTAACGCAATACAAAAAGAAAATTCCTCAGAAGAAATTTAGTGTGAAGTCCCATGCTGACAGGGGGGTGGGAGGATGTCAATGCATCATGAAATGCATCGAGATGGAGGAGGAGGTGGGAGGAAAATAAACAGACTGTACCAACAGCAGCAGCAAACGTTATAATAAGACAAGGTAAGATAAACAATTAACCCTCAAAAAAGAAAAAAAAACGAATAGCTGCACTAGTCTCACTAGGGGAACATGTAAAAGGAGGGGTTTCCAGGACCACAAACCCTCAGACAGATGCAGCAAAATCAGACAGGCTTAATCCACTGTTCAGAGACGATCCTTCAATGCTCTAACAGCATCTCTCCATGGTACTGCTGCTATGGAGGTGGAGGATGCTACGGCAGAGAGGAGGGGAAAAAAAGAGGGAGGGAGAGTGGGAGGAGTGAACAGCAGCGCCTCGAGCTGTGAAACACCGCTCCCTCTCTTGCCTTTACAAACATGCTCGCTCTCCCCCTTATTCTCACATAAGGGAGGGCAAGGGGACAAAAATGGCGGGAGTGAAAGCAACAGCTCACAGCCCGGCTGTGTCTGGTGTACAGCTGAATTCAGCCATGACAGACCCCTTAGCATCCTCTGTGCACATATAAAAAGCCTGGAAATCAGAAAGCCTACAAAGAATTTGCATAGAGGCTAAATGAAACTTTATGCTTTCCCTTACTAATAAAAGAGTATATGTATATTAGCAGCATATCTGAGAAAGCATACCCTTACTGAGTTAAACTGCATTTAATTGATGGATCCACAAATCATGTACAAGCAACAATAACTAACAACAATGCAGTGTAAAAGCTTGAATGTGCAAGATGAGCAAAAATAACTGCCATCTGCTGACAGTCTAAAACACATTGTAATGCACCCAGCTGGTCTCAAGGAAACAAAGCCTTCACCCCAGTGGGGCCATAATCTCGCATCTCAAGCACAACGCTGTTATAAGACAGCAGCAAACACTGCATGCCTACACAGCCCGAGTTCCTGTCCAAATCCTAAAGGCCATCTTTCCAAAACAAGCATCTAAAATCAAACCTTGGCTCTCTAAAGTGTGTAATTTCACAAATTCCAGAGGATATGTAAAGATCAGAATGCAAGTGTCCGTGCGCATTCTATTAAAACAAAACGCTGAGCCACAAAGTAAGCAATCATTACAGGCAAACAGAGAGGGAGAGATTCAATGACAAGTGCCACTGTAAGATTTTTATTTTAAAGAACACTGCTGGAGGTCACACATGCAGCGCAGAAGCAAGGTTTAGTTTTAGGCACTGCAAGGTAGACAGCTCATCAGACTCATTCAGTTCTACAGAATTACTGAAAGAATTTGCAACAATCCTAATCATATTACTGTTCTTTTTCTAAAACAGATGGTCCTAAAGCATTTAACAGGTTTCGAACAGAGAAAATAAAGTCAGTAGATGGCAACATATTATTAGTAGTTCGTTCAAATGTTTTCTATTCATACTGCATGTTTTAAAACACTAAGGACAAGTTCATTTTCCTGTGTACCTGTGAGTCGGATTATTTATTTGCATTATAATTTACTTTGTACTAGGGTTGCACTGAATATTCGGGCACCGAAAAAAATTGCATTTTCGGTATCGGAAGAAATATTTTTTTTTTAACTTGAACGAAACAGTGATGACGTCATCAACAACCGCATACTGCACGCACCAGACTGGACTACAGTCAACTTGTCTCTAGTGTGAGCGCATTTCCATATATCTAAAAGGGGTTCTCCACTGACTGGTACCAGCTCGGTTTGGTCCAGTTCAGTTCTACTCCC
>JBBPDH010000031.1:2552848-2562868 GCA_037974565.1 Clupeocharax schoutedeni
AAACATTGAGGATTTCTTTAAAAAAATTTCAAAGTCTCGTCTCGTTCTCGTGAACCCAGTCTCGTGTCTCGTCTCGTGGGAAAAGCATCTTGTCACACCCCTATTTTTCTCAGATTATGCAGATTATTTGCCCACTTATTATCAGTGTTATAAATGGACCAAATTGAACAGTATACGATTCAAGTTAGCATTATTCAACAAGGCACATTGTCTTAAACGGCAGGTTATAAATGGCCTTAGTTCTATTGCTGTTCTTGCTGAAGTATTTTTACCCTCAGCATATTAGGTCTATTACTGCACATGAACAGTGCAGGAACAGTTCTGAGATAAAAGCTGAAAGTCTGTTATGTTGATTATTCATCCACTTATTATTCATGTTAAAATTCATTTGAATTTTTAAATACTCTTACAGCAAGAATGTACAAGAATGAACGTCAGCACACTTTTCTAAACCAGTTTTTCATGCTGGTTTCAGACCTGCTTTCATTTTTTTCAGTCACATCAACTATTTGAATTATGAGTAATATTAGATTTGCATGCAGTTTTTATTAAACTGCAACACTAATCAAGTAACTTTTTCAATATTTTCAGTGCGAAGTCAGGCGACACTGTGGCACAGATAGAATGATCGGTGTCAGTCAGCTACCACTGTTTGTTCAAAAATACTCAGCATGATTATTATATGCTAATTATACCAACAATCATACAATAGCAATGTCTGCCATGCCCCCTCATCCTTGGGCTGGGTTGCACATCCTACTGCTTTTTCATGGAAATATATACATTTTCATATATTTGTGCTAAATTACTAAGAAAAATATAATTTACTAATTTTGTAACAAATATTAACAGCTTAATTTCCATATAAAATATGGAAAAACAATGAAAGAAAGAAAGAAAGCATGGTTTAGGATGTCCAGTGTAAACTGCACAGTATAAATACGGGTTTACCTTTACATTTTCTTTCAGGGTAATGTATTAAGCGGAGTTTAAAATAAAATTAACGTGTTTTGGGAGCATGATTGGAGGATACATTTCAGTTTTACACCTTGAGCAAGATACCATCCCCATACACTGCTTCCTGGCAGCCCTTGTTGGTGGCAGCCTCCTGCTTCACTTGGTGTAAGGGATAATTGCAAAGAAAGAATTTCACATTGTTCACAGTGTGCTGTGGTGTGTTCATGCACGACTATAAGGGGCCCAATTTCCTTTACTTTACTAATAATCAGAACAGCGTAGGCAATTGTGCATGTACATTTTTACCTGATGATGCGGCTTTGCTAGACGCACTTTGAAGCTTGTTTCTTACTGAAGTAGTTGTATTACTGAGGCGTTTGACAACTCCTGAAGAAGGCTCCGCACAATCTGAAAACAGACAATAATAGTAAGCTTGCTTTGTGCCATATAGGATTTAACACACTCACAGAGATGTTAATGTTATGTGTATGCAAGGATGCTTGAAGCACAAAGGCATTAATGCAGCGAGAAGTAAGAAAACACTAAATCCCCTACTGTAGTGAGGTTTCCCCTCATGCTAGTGCCACGTTTCCATAGAAACGACGGATTACTCCATAGCCTCACTGTTGCTCCCTGGTATGTATTTAGACATTTCATTACAAAAAGATTTTATCCAACGCCTATCACACCAATACATTAACAAAATGTATAGATAGCGGGACATAACTATTTCCAACAGTTTAAAATAAACAAAAGACTTACTTCTCCATAGTTGAGCCTTAGACTTTCCATTACAGACAGCTAACAAAGGAATGATACAGAAGCGATAGGATCCAATAAGGATGCAAGTCAACAGGGTGAGATCACAATGAGCACATGCACTGGACTGAGGCATCAGGGTTGAATTGGTTAAAATGTGCACAGAAAGTTCGGTCCAGGTGCAGCTACGGAGGCTTCCATATACTTCCATGATCTTATCCAGTACGTTCAACAACGCACAAAAGAAACGGGGTTCCCTAGCTTGTATTGAGCATCTGTGAGCATACTGTTCAGCACTGTTTTCTAGCTTCTCTCCAAGTGAACTGGAGTGGAACAAACCCTGCCTGCAGACATCTGCGACTGTGAAGCCCCGTTCATAAAGCATGAACATCCACCAATGAGGAAGCAGAGGGGTTGTGAAGATGCTCAGGGGGAAAAAATGCCCTTTTTGTCTGTGTGGGATTCTCTTGTTCGGTCTTTACTGCCAAAACTGGCCTACATTTCAACTGTGCTTTGCTTCAGGACCCTGGCTCTACTGTCACAAGCAATTACTACAGGCAGAAAAAGATTTAGTTGACAGAGTGACTGCTCTGGTTCTCTGTCTACTCCACATTTAACTACAGACAGTGTGAGTGAACTTCAAAATCCAGACCCTTTCTTCATTTGACTGTAATAATGCCATTTCGGGCCATAAATTTGACATGAATCCATTAAAATCTAACAGCTGGTTAATGGCTAAATGCTGAAGGAAGGAATTTAATTCTTCAGACCTTAGATTAAAGATCCTTTCAACCAGTCTCGAAATCTGGGTCAAGATGTACAAGTAAATGGCTGTCTGCGTTGGCTGCGGATGAAAGATTAGCAAAGAGCCTAAGCAGAGGTTAGGCAGAGATATGAAGTCAGATCCACAGATGAAGGAAACTACACACATAAAATACTTTGTTAGTCTTATATAGTTACTCACAGAGACTGGGACAGTGTTCAATATGATGCTGACATTTAATAAACATCTTTTTACTAAAAGCCTTAAAAAACCTAGCTCTGACTGGATAGCCAAAGGTTATGTTTGTATCTTCAACAACAATGATGGCGGTGTTCTGCCAACAAAGGACTAAAGGCTTGATCAATTCTCTTACTTTATCATGCTTTATATTATATACTATATATTATTATATGTTTAATAATAGCAGGGCAGCATCATATACACCTATATTAAAACTGTTTAATCTATCTTCAACTAACAATTCAACAATTGTATATGACCATATACAATCATATATGACCATTTGGTGATATCAGACCAATCAATGACTATAATATAAAAAGTTCGTTTCAGCGTTATATAATAAAATGCAAGTTTATGTACAGCATAAAAACCTTTGGCATAGCCTTGCAGATGCTAACCTGGCTTTGTGTGTGCAATGGAAGCACTGGCGATCTTAAGTTGTCCTTTAGGTTTCACTGGTAGTTTGGAGGCTGTATTTTGTGGCTGAGCTGCAGTTAGAGTGTGTTTTGCAGAGTCTTGGATTAGCATTTTCGGAATTCCTGCAAAGAAAATGTAATTATTATTGACATTTTAAAGCAATCTTTTCAGTCTATATTTTGTAATGGAGAGCATATCAATGGACAAATAGCTGGCACTTGGTATAGTCAGTTACTTTTGACAGACCGCAAATGAAATTCTGTACAGATATGATGCAAAAGTAATTTACTGCATGTGTTCTGTCCATTGGTAATGTAAACCTTCCTGTGCTGCAAAGGAAACACTTTAAAAATTTGTGTTTTACAACGAAAAAACTGCAGGGAATGATTCAACACATTTCCTTTACTTGGTTTTCTCATTAAGCATGTTGCTTTCCAATCTGAGCACTAAGCAGCTCCTTATGACAAATTGTTTTGTAACTACAAGGTCAGAAAGGCAGTGGGGTGTATGTATATAAAATCTGCAAAGAACTGTAAAAGTAGAGGAGCTACATGTGTGTCCTTCACATATTCCCTGTGTACACAACATAAGCATTGACCATTATGAACAGGAGAGGTTACTGTCAATAGAGTTTTTGCTTGGGTAGAGTATTCGCCACCTTGTGGTGAAGGAAAAAAAAAAAAAACTGCGAACAGACTTAAAATCTTCACATAAGCACATTAACATTGAGGGTGCCCAAGACAAATAAGACACAGTGGAAAAATGAGACACGCTGGTTCTTTCAGCTTTGTACTACCAGTCTTAAATAAAGTCAGCTTTAGTAATGTACTGAGCATTACCTACTAACTGCCCTATACACATATGAGTCAGACAATGAACCCTTAGTCAAACTGACACTGTCTCACATAACTAAAGATAAAATGAAGCTTTCTTAATAAAGTTTTAATTGTGATATCAGCTGAGTAAACTACATAATTTCACTGATAATCAGAATCTGATTTTAGTTTGATGTTTTAAAGATGATCCATCAGCAGAAATATTTGCCTGGATATAGTTCTTACAGATTACAGGACATACGAACAGTGCCATTCACACTTAACTGAGATCTCATTTAAAGATTCCAGCAAGAAATTTCCAGTGTAAACAGCATTTATCGAGTAATAATAGTGGAAGGTATCCATTACATAAACAGCTGTAGCATCTCAGCATGTGCTTGCACATAGGCAATCACTGCCTGTGTATCTGAAGTGAACAGAAACACAGAACAAAGTCCAAAAAATTAACGGAAACTAAAAGGGTTGGCAATAATTCTGTAATGCAGCAAATCCTTCCCTTACCTCCAGATGTGCCCAGTTTACTACTTGGAGAAGGCATGTCAGTTGTAGCGCAGCCATTTTTCCCTCCTGAACCAGGCTTGAGCTTTGATGAGGATGGAGGAAGCTGCCGAGGGATTGCAGCTAGCGGTTGAGCTGCAGGAGCACCTCTTGCCCTGGACGATGATGGCAAGGGGCCAAGTCTACCTTTATTCAAGTCACATGGTACCGGTTCTGACAGCCGTGACGAGCGTGTCTGTAAGAACAGTTTTCTTTCAGTCCCATACTCCCATGCAAAAAGTCCAAAGTCTGTGTGCCCCACACTCACTACAGTGTTGGCCATAATAGAGCTAAAGAATGTGAGCAGAGCTCAAGCAAACGCTAGTTCAGAAGTTGCTACAAGCTGCTATTGTACTATAGTCCTCCTGGGAATTTGAAAGACCCTGCCAAGCACCCACCCCCACCCCCACCCCCACCACCTCTATAAACATAGTGAGTGTACACATGGAATATATTTTCCAGAGACTCTGAGCAACTCAATTCAAAGTAGCAAACAAGCCATTTCCTTTGCCCTCTCAAACTGCACTATGTAGCCATTCATGATATGGCACTGTATAAGCAGCAGCTGACTCAGGTTGGCAGGAGGATTATGGCACAAATGTAAGCATAAAATTCCTGAATATGTTGCTCCATGTCTGACCACTTTGTTAAATGTAAAAATTAAAATTAAAGTAGCATGCGTCTCCAAAAAAAATCCTGTCCTGTAGAAAAAAGTTGCAGTATGTTTCTCTAAGCATAAACAATAATTGTACAAATTTACTCACTTTCAGAGTGTTTTTCTGAGGTTTCCTGGAAATGCTGAGTGACCCTTCCGTCTGTTTCTCCTTTACAGAAGAGGGAGGTTTGTCCTGGCATGGTTGAACCTGTACATTCACTGAAGATGAGGGTGTTTCAGTGGTAACAGCATTTAAGATCCTACTGACCTGTGTTTCTTTCTCATAAGATCGTTCACTGGTAGCTTTAGATGTCTCAGACCAGGCACGAAGTCTGGACTTCAAAGCAGACACCCCCTCTTGGCAAGTGGATGAGCTAACTCTTTTACTTGCATTGCTCTGAGGCTTTTTAAGGCTATTACAAGCAGACGCGACAGTGGAGTTGGAGGAAATAACAGTAGATCTGACAGGAGTCTTGTGCTGCACAGAATGGTACGTTTTTGTAGTTTGGTTCTTGTTGACTTGGTGTGAGGCATTTGGGGAACCCTTCACAGCTGACACACTTGGTGCTTTGAAGGCACTGTTGTTTCTTGATGCAACTTTAGATTTCACATTACTGAAATCTGGCCTGGCAAACTTCTTGATCTCTGGCTTGTGGCTTTTGGTTGTTACAGTCAAATGTGTTTTGGGTTTCTGAGAAACAGAACTTGGCTCTTTGCTGAAGACTTGCCCCATTGGACTTTCTACATCACATTTACGCTTGCTAAGAGAAGAGTCTGAGAAGGAAGGACAGCAAAAGGTCTTAGAAGTCATAGACTGAACAGGAGTCGATGTTTGGACATTACCACTGATGTCTAATTCCTCAGAGGCTGTGTGTTGGTATGTCTTTCCCTTAGGTGGTGTGGAGTGGGCTGAACCGCCTGTGTGACACTGACATCTTAGTGCTTCCGTTTTACTTTTGCTAAAATTAACTGGTGTGACACACTCAGATCGGTCAACACCAGGAATCAAGCGTGAAGACTTGCTCTCCCCAATTGCTCTTTGAGGAATCAAAGAGCTCGAAGCTGTCTGAAAGACATCCTCTTCTATGATGGAAGTCTCATTAATTGACTGAATGAAGGTGACTCCAAGTTCTTGGTGTGTGACATCTTTTCCTTTAGCACTGAAAGTATCATTAACAAGACCCTTACAGACATCAGGTAGCAAGGCAGGCTTCAGGCCAGAATCAGATAGGATATCTGAGGACTCCTCCAAGAATGACACACTGAGCAGTGGCTCGGACTCTGTTAGCAGGAAACTGTTACTCCTAATTACCATCTCACTAGAGCTCACAGAGCTGCACCTCTCATCAGAGTCACACTGGGACAGCTTCACAGAGTTTAGCACCAAGATTTCTTGCTCTGGGTAATCATTATGGGTGTCTGAGCCTTTGCAAATTTTCTGAACAATGGGTCCACAGACAGTAGGTAGCAGGGCATGCTCAGAATCAACACTGCCATTCTGCAGATCTGAAACAATTACAGTCATATTCTGGTTACAGTTGTCATTACTGTTTTTTAAGTAGTCCACCATATCGGAGGGGCCTGTTTGCAGGACAACTTTTCTCACGATGTTCTCAGCGGAAGTCACTTCACTGATACAGTCCTCTGCCATTTCCACATCATCAGGGCTGTCTGTGCTGCCATGACTCAAACTACTGGTGGTTCTTAGTGAATTGGGAGAAGGGTCAATAGGGCAAGTAAGCTTATTTCCATTTCGGTCCTCCACAGAGAATGAGAGATGCATGACTCTTTGGGGAGCCTCCATGCTGTTGGCTGTTCGATTGATTTCCACCTCAGAAGAGCAGTCTTGAAAATCTTGAACTTGGTGTAGCAGGCCTCCCTCTATAGCCCAGCAACAGTCATTTAATTATTTATTAAATCAGAGGAACCTAAAGAAGAGGGGGAAAATTATTAGAACATTTTATTCTGAAAGCAACATGTTTTATCTCTTTAATTTCAGAAACATGAAAGATTCATTGACATTATAGGTCTAAGTCTTAAAGATGCTGGCAATATTACATTTACAGCTTTTAGCGGACACTCTTATCCAGAGCGACGTACATCAGTGCTTAAGAATGTTTCTTACCTGAAAAACAGCTTACCTAAGACAAAGAACCAAAAACAACAAACTATCAACTAATAATTAAAAATAGCTATTTCATTACTAATTCATTGGGACTATCCTGGCACACACTATACCCCAAAATTGTAATTTTAGGGGAAAAAAATCTGCCGGGTATATCACATCAGCTCAGGTAAATTCATGAAAAATAAAAGTACTTCTGTGAACTACATACATCTGATTAACTGAAGAAATTATCTTCAATCATCAAAAATATCAAAATGTCAGTTACACACAGACTGCAAATGAAGTAGCAATCCAACAAAAACAAACAAACAAAAAAAACTATTTGGAGCTTAATGTTGTTTAATCCATTCAAACCTGATATACCTTTCAAGTAATAAGGATTTGACACCCTACTGAATCTTTAATATATTTCCAGGAACAACCCCATTCAAAATGTATATGTACACAGTTCTACTAATCTATCTTAAACCTAAACCAAACATATGTACTTTTAGAATAATTTCAACCGAATACTTCTGCAAAGAAGATACAGCTGAATCTTTAGCTTGTTAGCATTTTGATTATCAAATGAATACTCTGATATACAACATGGATTCTAGGTTAGGTTTAGGAACATCTAGTGTCCACCCAGCTGGACATTAGAAGAGTAAGAAGAGTATTGTAGCGAGTTTAAAGCACTGTGAACTTTAGATGCATGGTCAGTACGTGTTCAACTGGGAGTGATGAGGGATGGGGGGGGGTCCTCTGCTTTAAAAAGGATAAAAAATGCTAATCAAAACAGTTCACTTTGTTTTGTTGAGACTGACTTAACCCTGTGATAGTGACTATGTTGGCAAGACAAGCCCACACTCTAAACAAAAGGCTCACTGTGGCACAGATAGAGTATGATAAGGATATCAGCAGACTAACAGTGTATGCAATGCACTAAACATTCAAAAAACTTACAATGCAAAATAGGACAGTATGTTAACAGTTTCAACATATTTAAAGTCGTCTGCATAAACCGTGGTTGTAGTAACATTCCAGAGGATCAGAAACAGCTTGGCACAACAGTTGACAGAAGAGTATGTATGCTACACTGCACTCCTGTCAGAAACAATAAGAAAGGGAGTCTGTTGACACAAGTGGTACAGAGAAATTATTGCTGCCAAGCTTCTTACTAGGACAAAACAATACAGCTATAGTATGACTAACATTTCATAATCAATTTCTTAATCAGTCTATTAAAAACGCTCAGACCGCTTAGGGAAGGTTCATAATGAAAATACTGTGCTAATGGTCAGAGGATTCCAACAACATCAGCATTGCATCAACTAACAAATCAGGAGAACAATGTTTCACTCTGTGCTGGAATTGAGGGAGGTGTCTGTAGCACATAACAGGTTGCAGGTACCAACAAGTGGAAACATAATTAGTCAATGGGCTATATATATAGCTCAGAGACCTGAGACAGCTGTTTTAAATTACACAGGCTTGTTATACAGTACGGCTTGCTGCAGGGCTGGGATTGTCTCTCACGAGGTTTAGATGTACCTGTTGTACTGTGACATACTTTGTAGTATGTTGTGTGACATACTTTAACATAGCCTTAAAAAATGAATTACAGTATAAATTTAACTTCACGCTTCAACAAATCAGTTATTTCACATCGGTATGGTCGGTGCGATTATCCAAGCAAAAGGCAATATGATAATGCTGAGGAAACACCAGAGGAAAAGCTACACCAAAAGCTACTAACTAATCTAGGTTACAAATAAAGCACTGACAAAAAAAAGCCTGACTTCTCTGCACTGAGCCATTTCACAGTGTGTATTGTGTTTGTTTGCACCACAATTTGATATATTGGATACATATTTTCCAAATGCACTGTAATTGTAAGACCCTTAATGATTAACGAAATCAATCATCATTGCTGTTCAGGTGTTGCCAACAGCACATTTCTTATTAATGAACACTGAATCCTGAGAAACTGAACAGCAGTGATGCACTCCGACACCATTTCTAAGAATGTAACAATACTACATACCTCAAAAAGGGGTCAATGCAAAAATGTTTATCCATATTGTTAAAAAAAATTACAACTCACAAAGCAACAATAGGCTGAGATACTGAACAACTGTATGTCTAACTACAAATGCACCATTACTCCTGTAGAACAGGATTTACAGCAATGTTCAATAAAATTGTATGCTCAGCTCAGGAAAATATTGCCATTTGACTTTATTTATTTTATTGTTATTAAAATGAAAAGATTTTGGGTCATATGCTGTCTTATTAAAATGTCTTTAAATATTATATAACTTTTTGTAGTACTGCAAATAATTAATTTCTCTTTCTCTATCTAGAGGGGGTCCTTTGGGAACAGAGAGCCTGCTTAGTCATTTACTGCCACGAGTAAAATGCCACCTCTGAAACACTACTAAAACGGCAGCCATATCACCACTACTGGCGCATACATACATTCATCAGGCATAGAAATATCAGCTGGATTCTCAATGGACAGAGAGGTCGTCTAGAAATGTTGGTCATAAATAGTTTGGTAGGGGCTAATCCGGTCACACAAAGGTGACTTTGTTTATGACAGAAGACATTTAATGAAGTGTAGTAAAAAACATATCTGGGACAGCATAAATATATTATGTGATCTTGCACGCACGCACACACACACACACACACACACACACACACACACACACACACACACACACACACACACAAACACACA
>JBBPDH010000031.1:2574301-2587446 GCA_037974565.1 Clupeocharax schoutedeni
ACGTTAGTTAAAGCTGCGTTCCTCTCATATGATTGGTAGGTGAAATAAATTGGCTCGAAAATATTAAACCGCATGCGGCTCTAAAATTATTTTTTTCCCCTCACGGCTGCACGCCGGAAATCCGGCACAGTGCCGGAATACTTTAAGCCCTGCGGTTTAGTGAACTCCAGACGTTTGCATTTATGATTGTGAGTGAGGTTTTTACCGTGCATGCCTCCCAAACAGCTTGGTTGCTTTGGATACATTGTGACCCCAAGATGCTACCATTTGTTGCAATTCTTGAACAGTGAGCTTTGAAGATCTTTTTATTTCTCTTACCATCCTCCTTACTGTGCATGGAGGCAAAATAAACACATGGGCAGGTGCAGGCAAGTGGCTATTTTCTTGTAGCCATTGCCTGACTTGTAAAGGTCGACACACATCTGCCTTACTTGAATGATGTTTTCCTTTGTCTTTCCCATGCTGAAGAGTGGATAAGAGAAATGGGCTCTGTGTCACATCATATTTATACCCCAGGGAAACAGGAAGTGATGAATTACTAATTAAATGTTCCTAGATACTCTGATCAACTTTAACTACTGTAGAAATGACAGAAATAATTCAATTAATTATTTCTGTCATGACAGAAAGAATCTATTATTTCTTAGTCAGGGATTTTTCCCCCCCTTAAAATTCACTTGAAGTTGAAGGTTACATTTTTTCTACAATTTTCAGTGTGAGAGTATGCTTCAACAATAAAACCTGACTTTATTTTAAGGCTTTTAACACATCTTAACCAGGGGTGCCAATAATTATGGAGGGCAGTGTACATGTTACAAAAGCTGCACAGTGCTCTAAAACTAAACAAGCTTAACAATCTAAGTAAAACTAGTAAACAGTTGGAACTGCATATAACAACAGAGGTATATTAGCTGACAGTTACCGGAGATAGGCTGTCGCTGCTGTAAAAGAGATTTGTTTTCTTTGAAATATTCAAGTTCTGTAAACACTGCATGATTTCTCTAATTTTGATGTTTTGGCATGTCATTTAAAATGATGCTTTAAAAACAATATTTATTTAGAAATGTGGAGAAATATTGTCAGCAGTTCTTAAAACTAAGGCAAAGCTGTTCAATACTTGCACCGACAAAAGATAAAACCCGTGAAAATGAACATTTTTGCAGTGGTCTCTTACACACAGTGTATCATTTCATAACAGTCATGCTATGCTAGTGATGGAATGTAACAATGTAAGGGCAAGATGTAACAATACCTACGAGGAAGTTAATCAGACTGGCAGTTCCGCACATGACTCTGGCAAAAAACCACATGACACAAAAAATCACATGCATTTAAAAGATTTTCAATTTTATCACTGGAACATTTTCAGATATTTAAGATTTACTTTTGTGGTTTTGGCACTTCTCCTATTTCAGGAGAAACCTGAACATAAATTTCAGCTGTCCTAGCAAAAACAGTTGTATGACTATTTTTAACATACAAGTTCCTATATAAAAGTTATAAAAAATATTAACTTATGTATTAAAATTGCACACACTCATAAAATCAATAAAATGTGATCATAATACAAAACCAATTAGTTGCATCCAGTCATGACTAAGATGACTCATGTGCCTCCTTTCCATTCACAATACCTATTGTTATTTTCACAACATTTTATACACTGTAATAATAAGTGGGAAATTCTATATTGTTTTTAATATGTAATATTACATTTCAGAGGTAGAGTTAGGTCCATTACAGTCAGGGAAACGAGCTTTAAAACAGCTTGCAGGCTGCAGTTGACCATCTTCAGCAGTATATTCAGTCACCAGGGGGTACACGGATTTGGACAGGCCCTGATGTAAGACTCCAGTTTACCCGTTGAAACTTCCATTAGTGAAGTGTAGGTGGTCAACTAGTGAGTGATGGACACAAGAAAGAAAAAGGCATGCGTCGATAAAATGTCAACAAAACGGCCTGGTTCAAGAAACAGTCATAAAAGACACTTACCTTGTTTAGAACCGGCTTGGTCGATAGTACATCATATATTGTCTGCAAATTGATGTTCTGAAGGAGCAAATTTCAGAGATTAATTCAAGGTAGTCACAATTCAATGTAGTTTTAAACCTTTTCTTCAAGTGATCTTGATTTACTGTAATTACTTACTGCTTGAGTGGTTTTATTCATGCACTTCAAAGCTGGTGTCCGGCGATCGTCCAGAAAGAATGGCTCTTCCCAGTGATCATAGTTGGTTTCAAGGACATACCATCTGCCAAGCTTCAAGGCGATCCTTCAAAATCATAGAAAATAATTTCAGCTCCAATTGAATTGAACTGGATAACTGAAATGTTGCTCTTTATTGTGGTCATGTAAGCTCACTCCCAGATGTCCAGCGTGTTGATTCTAGTCCTGGTTATCACGCATCCTTGACCCGTCCGGTTTCCACCCAAGATAAAGTAGGCTGGGGCGAGCAGCTTGGACTGAGCTAGATGGTTTTTGGCATCTTCATAGCTGTTAAAGATATATTTGGGTTTTAACACTAATTTCTTCACAGTCACATTACAAGCACCAGGCAAGTGAACTCTGTAGGGGAAACTGATACTTTCCAAACATACGCTTCAAAACTAGGGTGCTAGTAAAAGCTACGGAAGACAAAGAGTGAAGCCTCAACCTGGTTGCATTTTCCAGAACTCTTCGAGTGAGGAAGCTCATCCACATTCCATCTCTTTTGCCAAGAATCCATTCCAAGATTCCTGCGAGATATCACATGATGTTACAGATCTCATTAACAAGGAAAGACTGAATGCCAACGGACAGACTGCCATTCTGAAGAGTGAAGTGAAAGCCTTAAATATAGAAGTATTCCTCATGAGGAACATGCAAAATATCTAGTAATATATCCTATATTATACTGTATTGTCTTAAAGATTTACGTCTTACCTATGTACCCTCCATCAACGCTGAAACGCTCATTCATTGTTAAAGTAAATTCTTTCTACAAGGAAACAAATGTTTTATTTTTGTCAGAATGTTTTATTCTTAAGAAGGGAAAGTTTACCTTCGTGAGTCTTGAAACACTTACAGGTCTAATGCCAGTGAGCATTCCCACATATCCTGTGAAGCTGGTAGACTTAAAGACTGTTCTGCTGTTCCGCTTGAAGTCAACATTCACCACAAGCGGTTTGAGTTTCTCGGTTAGGGTCCAGGTTTGATTTTTTCGATCCCACCTAGCAGAAAGAAATTTCAAGAGGTGGCCTAAACAAATTAAACAACAAAAACACAGCAAAACATAAATGATCCGGAATACCATACCCCATGAAGAGTCCGAAGTCCAAATTCCGAGCATGGTATAAATTGCCTGAAAAATATTATGTAATTAGATTTGTGAATAAATGCATCAATGAATGATGCCTCACACAAAAACAAAGACTACCAGGCATAAACGTTTCTCACCTTTCAAGTCTTCCGCAACCACCGATGTGCACACAGTGAAAATTTCATAGAATATATTAAACAGCACAACTTCTCCTAAAAGATTAAACAGATACAGAAATATGATCATGAAGCATAAAAATCGGAAAGCACTTTTTTAAAGCATAAGAATATAATAAAGTAACATTATAAAGTAAATACAACAATGTTAAAGTGATGTATAATAACATAAACGCAACATAAAAATGCACAAAGCATGCACAAAACACAGACTGACAGATCATCTGCGCGATCACAAAACTGAATTCCACGTGCAAAAAAATATTCTTAAGTGATCAAATCTTACCTAACGGGACACCAGATACAGCAGCAATTCCTTTAATTTCTTCATTAAAAGGGTAAGGGAGTGTGTCCACAATTAATGGCTGAAAAAAAGAGTAAAAAAAAGTACACTACTGCAGTAAATACTAAAATAATATATGAATACTTGATCCAATTTCTTTGAGATGATGGTGAATAAATGTGCAACAGTGTAAATACTGAATCACGCTACTCACCAATTCCTTGTCCACTAAATGAATCAGTTTTCCATGGAAAAACCCACCGGCTAAATCTTTTATTGCCTGTATCATTGCAACCAGCTACAAAACAAAAACATATGTGTGTGGTGTCATTTGAGCAATTTTGCAAATTAATTAATCAATCAATCAATCAATCAAAATAAAAAAAATACAGCACACTGTCTTGTTTGTTAATGTTTCCTGAACCAGATTTACTTTAGGGTGCCGCGCTTCACAATACATTTATGACACTTAGCAGACACTTTTATCCAAAGCGACGTTCGCTTCCTAAATACGGGAGACAGTCTCCCTGGAGCAACTTGGGCATAAGAGTCTTGCTCAGGGACCCAGTGGTGGTTTACTGAAAGTAGAATTCGAACCCATGACCTCTTGGTCAAGAGGCAAGTATCCTATAAATTGCACATAGGCCACCAACAAATTGCACTTTTGTACTGTCCACAAAGCTCAATCTCAGGTAGAGAAGTGTGTGCAGTTGATATGTGGGAAACATAGAAAAAGGGGTGAACATCAGGCACATTGTGGAGAGACCCCTTTTCATCCAAAGAAAGCATTTCCAGTACAAATGTGTAATTTACACCAAAAAACCCACAACAGCGCTGTTTTATATTATTATTAAAATATCAAACAAACTTGAAAAACTATTACTCTTACTTTTCTAAATAATTCCACACCAAAATATGTTTCCAGTAAAATAAACATTATTGCTATGACTGTTTTTTGACCCATGGTTTAGGTGTTTTGGACCTCAGGGCCAAGATAAGATGCATCTTAATAGGACCCCAGAGATCATGTAGAGTTCTGGCATTTGAATGAGTGTATGATTAAAAGCTTACCTCAGCTTTTCTCTCTTTTATCACATGAGTCCACCTCTCTCTGGGAGGTAAATCAAGGTTCAGAGTGTACCAGGTCACATTACCTTTAAATCTGGAAGGAAACATTTCACCAAAAGACATCATTTGACATGTTGGTATTACTTTACATACTTAAAATGTATTTTAAGAAATGTATAAAATTGTATGGCCTACGTTGGGCCCTTGGGAGGATACATGCTGCTTTGGCATTCTTCAGCAGACTGGAAAAAGAAAAAAATGGAGACTTCATGTGATAATGTAGCAACTTAAAGGTTCAAGGTCCAAGGTTACTTTATGGTAATCAGTAGTTGTGTACATGTACATAGTGTGATGAGACCTTTCCCCATGGACACAGTATGACATATAACAACATTCAGCAGTGTACAAGTTACGACAGACAGTAGACAACACAATAGATACACAACTAGTGTATACATAAACAACTAGTGTGGACACTACAAAAATAGCTGGTCAGGAACAGCTGGTGAGCTAGTGGGTTAGGTAGTTGCCCCTGTGATCAGAAGGTTGTGTGTTTGAATCCCAGGACTACTAGTGGCACCACTGAGGTACCTGTGGTGGATGCTCACTGCTTCACTTGGTGAGTGGGTTAAATGCAGAGTAAGAACTCACACTGCTCACACTGTGTGCAGTGGTGTGTTAATATGTGACTTTATGGGGCTATTTACTTTAAACCTTCCGTAGTGGCGAGAATTGCACCATAAATAGGATTATTCCACAGCAGGCAACTAGCTGCATTGAGCAAATGCAGGGGTTACGGAAATGTTACAATTAATAGACCTTATAGCGGTGTAGCAGTAATGTAAATGGGATGTAAATCTGAAGTAATACATTAAATAGACAACATAGCAGTGTAACAGTAATGTGAATGTGATGTAAATTTGAAACAATACAATAATTAAGCAACAGCAGCGTAAAAGTGATGTAAATGGGATGTGAAATTTAATTTAGCTGTTTAACAGAATTAAGTAAGCTACATCTTTTCCAACGTGACACAAAACAAAACGAGAAAGACTGCCTTACCCCGCAGGCAAAATATGAAGAAAGGCTAAGACATGTAAGACAAATGTAACGAAAGTTTGACACATGCATCTCTCCTCGAGGTTTGTTTTTATTCTACGCTTCCAGCGAGTCCAACCGGTTCTGTAACGACCCCAGCTGGACTGAGCCACGGTTAATGGGGGTGCGCAAAAAATATAGATTTCATTATTTCAAACTCTGAAGGATAATGTAGTCCGTAGCTCAGATTAAGACCATATAAAAGCCAACACGACAGGAATTCGGTGTTATAAATATAGTTGGTCATGGATGTTCTTAAGTGTTCTAATATATTTTTTTTCCAATAACCCCTAAAAACAGCGATAATGCTTTAGCCTGGTGATACATAAGGAAGTTATCGTCCAGTTATGTTTTACATGTTGCGCGTCAAAACCAAACGTAAAAGAGCAAAATCGCGGTGCGCTGCTGTCGTTGTCCACACAATAATACAAAAATGAAAATAAACAGGAATAAAAAACATGTGTCTCGGATGTTGCGCTCATGATGTGTTCACAGTGCTTCTCTACTGCACATGCGCATCATTCTCTCCATTAGCTTAGTTAAGAAGGTGTTGCACCAGTAAAGTGAGACAGAGACAGAGACTATGTAAAAATCATTATATTATGAAACTAATACTCTACTAGTTTTACATGTTCAAAATGACGAACAGAGCCCCCAGAACAAAGTTCTAATAAGATGAATATCCAAGATGCATCAGAGCAGCAGCCCACAGAGGCAGTTAATTGATAGATAATTATGAGCAATTTTAACAGTACTTTAACTGATTTAGATTTTAAATTAGTTTCATTTAAAGAATTAACTTCTGCATGGATAAAGTTTGGTGGTAAGTGATAAAGGTCTGTAATCAAAGGGGGCGCCTGAGGAGCAGTGTGCGAGGATGGTACCTTGAATAAATGAAACATTGTAACAATATTTTTCTTATAATTTAAATGTTTGATTAGACTAACAAACATATCTGAAGAGTTACTTCTATTCCACTGGCAGAATGACCACTATGAGAGTGGCCATGGGGTTCAAAAGTACATAATGGAGTTTTAAAAATTGTGTAGCACCCCTTGGTGGAAAGTCGAGGAATGAAATGAGTAGATTTTATATGAAAAACATGTACTATTAGTGGACCCAGAGAATGCCTCTCTTTGACATGGTATGACCAGTAGGGGTCAGTATAAGCTGCTTTGTACAATTCGCGTTTAAAATGTCCCCCAGTAACCATGTTAAATTTAGTGAATTCAGCTATGTAATTATTGTCATTATAGCTCATTATGATCAATTCAAGAGACCAACTGCTGTTTTGCATGCATGCAATATATAGATTAACAGAAATCCCCCAATGCATGTTAGAGCCAAAATGGCCCAGGCAGCCAGATCATAAAGCACACTTAATTTAGAGCCAGTTTATTAGTGGTGTGGGTTCTTGGTTGTTCCAGGCAATGTTGCCAATTGCAGTAGTTTCTGTGGCAGTGTGTCACCTGGCTCACCTAAAGAATTCTGTTTCCAATCATCTGAGCCTAACACCAGCCACCTAATTTTCCTATTAAATTGATTAATCTGGGCAAAGGCTGGAAGACAGCTAATCCTATTAACAGCTGGGTAAGAAGACACTAGCTGCTGTGTGAACTAATTCAAGTTCAAGTTCAGTATATCTAGATCAGTGGTGCTCAGTACTGGGCTCTGGCAAAACAGCAAAAAGTGGTCATAATATGCTATTTTATACACCGTTCAGTGTATCAAGAGTACTTTTGCACATTAGCTTACCTAATTTTTAATGTTTTAACACACCAAAATACACACATAGACTGGGGCCAACAAAAATACTATGATTTGTACAATTCATTTAGATTCTTTTGTCCCACCCTCTTGTATATGGACACCATACTCTCAGACAGCATCTTAGAGGTAGCAGCTAAGTTTCAATGACTGAAGAATCATCATAACAGTTTGGCTCATGACATACACACTAAGAACCAGTAAAGCTTAACTTCACCATTTGCAGGTTTCGGTGGTCAGCGGCTGAAAGCCGAACCTACATTGAATGACAGTGTATTTAATGTCCAGGATGACATGATCTTTCTTTAATGGGTAATAAATCATTCAGAGATGAAGCTGTTGAGCTAAAAATTGACCTAAAAATCACAAGACACCTACTGACAGCTACAAGAAGCTTGATGCAGAACATTTGGAGGCCTTCAGTGTCATACTAGACAACATGACGGTAAATATACATAGAGAAGGAATGGTGGCAGAGAAGCACAGCTAATGTAGAAGCAGAGCAGTGCGAGTGCTGGCCATTGCGGAGGACAGGGGAGGGAAAACTAGTCTTGAGTTATGAATCTTTCACACAAGGGAGATAAAAGCTGCCAAGCCACTCAGCCAGCTGAGGATCCTCCATTAATTAAACACTTCCCTCTGATTATCCCTTTTGATAGAACTTATCTCTTGAGTCAGGGGGGAGCACTGGCCTCCATTCCAGCCTAGAGCACTTACCTAATGTGGAGATATGTCAAACAGAAGCACTTCCAGGACAGAACCACCGCAGGCGAATACTTAGAGCGAGACAGATGACATATCCTCAACATTCTGGTGAGAGAAAAAGTCAAATTCTCCATAGATGTGAAAAACTCTGGATAAAAATGGCACATTGGATTTACATTTTGATTACTGGGTAGCATATAATTTGCACAATAAAAGTGGATTCAAGGGCAACTCAACGTTTCAGTGAAAGACTAAGGGAATAAGGTCCTACAGATCTTTCCTCTCTCAGCAAGTAGTTCTTTATTTCACTGCTGTCACATCCATTTCCAACCACTTTTTTTCTCACAACACTTTTTGATAGCGCTAGCTGCCCTACACTTTGGGTGAATATTTCATGAGTAGATCAATAGAACAGGTGTCAGAATAAAATTGCATTACATTATTATACAGTTATATGCAAAAGACATTTCCAAAGCTGCTCTGGCACACTCATGCAAAATATACAAAACTCAAAAAAGTTTTGAAAAAAATAAAATACTTAAAAAGTAATTGAAATTAATTACAAATATGTAATTCATTTAGAAGAAACTAAATTTAAGATGTATATGTAGATATAGCATGTGCAATCTAGAACATTTTCTCTAGGGTACTACCTCTACAACATTTTAGACTTTTTCTTCATGTGATTATGCATGGTCTGGTCCGTGGCAAAGCCCATAAAGACATTTAATACTATCCAGTATTGGACTGGTACCAAATAAAATCAACCAAATAAATTTCATTTTCTACAGTTAGAGACACAGTTCACTTGTGGAAAGCTTGTGGTTCCACAAGTTATCAGCCTCAAAATGTCTGAAGAAGAGCCTCAGAAGTAATGTAATGTGTTACATATCTCTTACTTCAAGACTTCACAACGTTTTATTGTAATTGTACAGTTGCCTGGACAACGACATTAGCTGCCAATGCCACAAAGGTGCTGGAAAAGTAACAAGTGTCAGTTCAGGATATAAAGACAATATAAACACTATATATGCATTGTATAGGTACAAGAGACATTGGGGGATGGGGGATGTACAAGGGCATTATAAATATAATAAATGAGGTGGGGGAAGGTTTTAGTCAGTAAGAATAAGGAAAACTATTAGGTAGGTTGGTAATTGCACATTTGCAGCAGTGGGATAACTGTGTGGGAGACATCTGCACACATGCACACACAAGAGAGAGAAAACCAAACAAACAAACAAACAAAAATATATATATATATATATGTGTGTGTGTGTGTGTGTGTGTTTTTATTGCAGTGAGGGGGAAGATTGAAGGAGTGATGTCAGTGGTGCATTACTCTGTCAGTGTTGGTCAGTGATCTGTCCGCTCAGTCTGTTAGTTTTGCACCTGATGGATCTGTACCTTTTTCTATAGGTCATTACGTTGAATTGGTGGTGGTTAAGATGGAGATGGTCTTTTATGATTGCCCCGGCTTTAGAGAGACATGGAGTCCAGGGAGGGGAGTGGACAGCACCTTCTCTGCTGTTCTGGTGACCCTCTGGAGTCTTTTTTTATTGGCTACTGTGCGACCAGTGTACCACACGGAGATAGGATGCACCAGCACACTCTTGATTGTGGTTAGATAGAACAACACCAGCAGGTCAGTCTGCAGCCTGTTCCATCTCAGGACCCTCAGGAAATAGAGGTGCTGCTGGACTTTATTCACTACAGCGGTTGTGTTTGTAGTCCCCGGAGATGAGGGTCCCAAGGAACCACAGAGATTGCATCCTCTGTGGACCTTTTTGCCTTGTAGGCAAACTGGTGGGGGTCAAAGCTGGGGGGGAGGCAGTCCTTTATGTACTTTAGGACCAGCTTCTCAAAGCACTTTGCAATCGCGGGTGTCAGTGCAATGAGTCTTTAGTCATTGAGGCCACTAGCTTTGTTGAATAGTACCATTTTGCTTCTCTAATGCTGTACATATCCCCAGATTTGTATGCAGTGTTACGTGCTTTTAACAGTGCCTGAACCTTACCCGTCAGCCAGGGTTTATGGTTGGGTTAGACCTGGACCCGCTTTTCCGTGGTGATAGTGTC
The DNA here is from genome assembly GCA_037974565.1 of Clupeocharax schoutedeni. Lineage (NCBI taxonomy): Eukaryota > Metazoa > Chordata > Actinopteri > Characiformes > Alestidae > Clupeocharax > Clupeocharax schoutedeni. The sequence continues at coordinate 2,584,775 of JBBPDH010000031.1, forward strand.
TATGCAATGCGTGATGTAGCCCAACACTGCAGAGGTGTGAGTTTCTAGGTCGCCATGTTCAAAGACACTCCACTCTGTGAGTGCAAAACAGTCCTGCAGCTGAGCCATAGCTTCATCAGACAAGCTGTTAATAGTTCTGGTGGTAGGCTTTGTTCTTTTCCTAAGTGGTGTGTATGCTGGGACAGAGTTGATCAGACATACCCAGGTATTGGGGGTTACAGTTCTGTAGGCTTGCTTGATATTTGTGTAAACATGGTCCACGGTGCTGTTCCCTCTTGTGGGGCTTTTCACATGTTGAGCAAATTTAACCAGCACAGTTCTTAAGCATGCTTTGTTGAAATCCCCAGCGATGATGTGTACTCCCTCTGGATGTGTCTGTTGTTCTGAAAAACATGCACTATATAAAACGCACATTTCCATGTCCTGTTTTAATTCACCTTTGTTTTTTCCAAATACATTAAACTCATCAAATAGAAACTGTTTTAATGTATTCTCTGTTTATGATGTGTTAACTTATTCTCCTTTAACATCAACAAACTTCCAGGGTTCAAACTTTTGCATATGACTATACATATGAAGAAAGTTTTTCCTAATCTTATGAAATTATTTTTACATTTACATTTACAGCATTTAGCATTTAGTGGTATTTTTCCTAGTAAAACCTACAATTAAATGCCTTTGATACATAAATTAAGGTCAAACTGTGTATGAAGATTCCATTTATATTCTATATTAAAACTGTACTTGAACTTCAAGTGATTTCATAATGCACAATTTTAAATGTACCCTTCAGTCTGGTTTGCTTCCTTATTTATTTCTTCATGGTTCTCTTGCTTTGCCAGTACCTCAACCATCTGTCCTGCTACAGTATTCTCTTCCAAATGGTCATGATTTCATCCTCTGTGCGTGCTTACAAAATATACAACCACAATCTGTCAAATAGCCTATGTCAGTCTGACTGACCTGATTTACCAAGCAGTGAATGCATCTCCGAAAACTAGATCTGCTCTGCAGGTTTGTTTCTATCGCTGAGTACCTTTATCTGATAGATTTCTGACAAGAAGAAGCTTGTTGTGTTTCTCTTTTCCCTCTCTGATTGTTTGTCATCTCTTACAGGATGCTGTCAAAGATAAAGCCTGCAATCATCTAAGCTAGGTGTATGACAATCATGCAGGAGGATGGATAATGCATAACGTGTCAAACAAGCACAGTGCCAACCCATGTTGGACTGCCTGAAGTTTATCGTTTAGAATAAGAAAAAGGCATTTGCCTGGTTAACGGAACAGTGGCTTCTTTTGTTCGGAGTGTAATATTCAGTGCTGTGTCATCATTTCTGCTTTGCTGTCTGTGCTGTAATTACAAAACCAGCTAACATAATATGTTTCCTGCTTTGGTAATTCAGGTTGAAGTTTGTTCATTTCCTCTTTTCTCTCTCTGACTGGGAGTCTCTTACTGTAATGATTGTGGTGGAAATTTAGAGGGTGTTCACAAGTCAAACAGTTTATCATACCAATAACAAAATAAAGCAAGTGCGACAAGTGCAAAGTCCAAACATAAATCTAGATCCTGAGGTTTCCAAAGAGACTAAAAGGGTGATATGAGCTGTAAGGTTTGCTAAGGGTGTAGCTATGCATCAGAATTTTGCAAAAGCAAAATTGTAACAATATGCATTGGCGATGCATTTTTATTAATTATGATATTTATTGTAACTGCATTGTTTGTAGTGTTCAACCAGCACCAATCAACGACTCAGTCTAGAACATTCACATCAAGCATCATCGCCCAGCCCCGGTTTCATTAGTAAAGTGTGCCACAACTAAATACAATCATGATTTCATTTGAAATATTGCAAACATATTGTGTATCAAACCGCGAGCCCTGAATTGTCTCACAAATCGAATAATAAAAAGCAAACAAAACACAAGCGTACTTCCGCAGATACACAAAAGGGCCCAACTGGCACAGGGCAGGGCTACAAATAACACATGACTGAACATGATGACAACAGGAGAGGGCTAAAAGGAGTCAAGAACCAAACCGACAACAAAAACACATGGTACACAGAGCACATGAAAAATGGAAATAGAGACACAGACAAGGCACAAGGACAGGGCAGGAGCCAAACATCATACTAATAGCCCTGGTTTTCAAAGTGGCACTCACAGTCCCAGGGGTCTGTGATGTATTGTCAGATGGGTTTTGCTTCTATTTATTTATTTATTTACTTTAAATATATATATATATATAGTGGTACGAGATCTCGCAAGATCAGATCTGATCAGATCGTTACGATATCCTTGCGTGACTAAAAGCCGCGCCTGTGAGGAAAACGGAAAGAAATTCAGTCCGCATGAAAGAGCAAACAATCCTCTCTCTCTCTGTATTTCTCTCTCACACGTGCACAAGCTCTCTCTTGCGCGCGCGCTTTCTCTCGTGACTTTTCCAGAGCGCGCGTGTCTCTGTCTTTCTCCGTATCTCTCGCTCTGGTTCTGAAGCGCACGGATCCGGAAGGTGTCTCTCTCCCTCCCTCTCTCACGCTTCTCTCTATTTTCTCTGTATCACTCTCTCTTTCTCTGAATCTCTCTCTCTCTTGACTTCTCTGTATTTAAACCTCGGGTTTATCTTTACATTTTCTTTAAGGGTGATGTATTAAACTGTTTAAAATGAAGTGA
>JBBPDH010000031.1:2605696-2619114 GCA_037974565.1 Clupeocharax schoutedeni
TGTTGAAATCTTCTCAGAATTTACATACAAATAACACAATGAACACACTGTTTCAAAGACTAGCAGCTCAAAGACTCTGGAGGTATAACCATAAGCCTATGGTCTGCCTGTGAGGAAGTTGAAAACCCAGTCAGTCTCTGATCCTTCGGTTTCATGAACAGTCTAAGGCGAACAATTGAATTGAAAGCTGAACAGTAGTCAATGAACAGCAACTCTTACAGTTCCCATGTTTCTAATCCACGTGACTGAGTGTGATGTGCAAGATGTGGGAGATGGCGTCCCCTATTGATCTGTTGGGGCAGTAGGGAAACTGAAATGGGTCTGTGGATACATGGATGATGATGGATGATGCGATGAAGTCTTTAATGAAACTCTCAAAATCCTTCATGTCTCCCGACATTAGTGTAAGAGGTCAGTAATCATTCACACATGAGAGCTCGTTGTTCTTTGATAGTGGGACAATAGTGGATCTTTTAATAGAAGTAGGGACCACAGATTGAGCCAGAGACTTGTTGAAGACGGAGGTGGAGATTCCAGTTTGCTGGTCTGTAGTGCCCTGCACACTACATCACCATACTCTATTAGCAGACAACAGCTGTCACTAGCTGCATAGCTAATATTAGCATGATTAGCCTGAGCAAAGAGCATGGTAAGTTATGCAGAGACCATGCCTTGGTGGATTTGGTTTTTAGGTCCATGGTTGTGTGCAGTCCATGCCACATTTAGAGTGTGTCTACCTGGTGGTGCAACTCCATGTGCTCCTGGTACCTAGGTTTTGTGTCCTTTACAGCACCTTGTAGGCCATATAACCAAGCTGATCTCACAAGGCAGGTAGAATGGACAGCACTTGATGGCCAGTGAATCCAGATGAGCTGAGCTGGAGAGAGACAACAGAAATGCTCTTTGCCTTGCCCCACTTGGTCTTCACCATGAAACAGACTCCCCCACTTTTTGGATTTTTTAGCATTCACCATTCTATCCCTGCAGAACACAGAGTAAAATTTGACTGAGTCTACACTTGATCCAGCACTACAGGGGTCAGCTATGTCTCAGTGAAACGCAGAACGCTGCAGTCCCTCAAGTGCCTCAAGAAAATCACTCATACTGTGAGATTGTCCAGCTTGTTTTCCAGCAACTGAAAGTTTGCGAGCAGAATGGTAGGCAGAATGGTAGGCAGTGGTGAACTTTTGATGTGGGCATGAAATATGGTAAAAAGAATGTAAAAAAGTAAACAAACTGTCTGCATAGTCCAGAGTGATCTGGAAGGTGTGTAAATATAGCCATACCATACCAGAATTCATTGAATTTGAATTGAATTTATGGCAAAGGGTGTTCATTACTTGCATATGGCAAATGTGGTTTAAGAGTACAGGAGGGTTGCAAGAAAAAAAAACACTATTTAAGAAAGGCCACGTTAAGTGTTGACAGAGCTTTGCCAAAATGAACACTTTGAAGGAAATGTAAACGGTTCAGACAATAACTGGTTAATCTCAACTTTAAAACTTCAAACTTTGTGCTTAATCCTGCACAGCGTGCTAACACCTTCCCTATAGCATGCAGAAAAAGCGGGAATGCTAGATTGGGTGGAAATGATGATCTTACCTACCATCAATCACAGCAACGATTGTGATTCTTTCACTTCAGTGGGAGGATGATAATCAGATTCAGCTTTGTTCCACTCAAACTGAGCTTCCCACTTCCTCTGTAGTGCTCATTTAGTCCGTCACAATGAGAATGCTATTCTGCACACATCCATCTTCATGCAGAGCTTGAGCTTTGTCTGAGGCCACATAGTTGGAGTGTGTGCATTGCAGTGGACAGGGCATAGCAGAGACCGTATGGTCCATTAGGAGAGGTTCAACTGGACGGGGGGTCAGGCTGCGTCATGTGACAGGCTGATTAATAGCTTTCAGTGTGCTCTGGGGTGTGTAGATGGTGGAGAAGGTACAGGAGTGGAATAGAGAGGCCTGTAGGTTAAACCCTAACGTCCATGTGATTGAGTCCCCATTTGACATGGTATAGCGGGAATTCACCTCTGATGTCCAGAAACAACAGACACTGCAGAGTGTTTTAGCCACTGTGAAATGTCAGAAAATGCTACATAAAAATGATGGTACTTTGCGTTTATATGACTTAAATGTGTCAGTTGGTTACACCAGTGCAGTTCTTGCCTAAGGAAGTAACCTGAAAGACGTTGGTTGTGTTAAAACTGCAAATTGCTTCATTTCTCAATCGAAAACTGACTGGTGGATCAGTAAACCTCATTGGTTTGAAATTACGTGATTCAGCTGGTGCTTGATTACAGTGATGCCGCTTTGAAAAACATGTAGAATATTGACAAAATGAATGTGCCCACATTCTTCCTGTGCAGACATCTGAATCTGTGCACCACTTTTTCAGTCAAAGCCTATTCAGCAAGTCGAATACAATCAAGAAATAAACTAAGATGCTCGTTCGCCATGTACTGCAATCACATTTTATGTTGATGTAACAAATTCCATATATGCTACATCTATTCTCTCTATCTATTCTCCACTGGAAAAGGTAATGTACTGAATTTAAATGGAGAATTTATCAATGGAGAAATTATGTACATGATGTACCAGCAAAATTGCTCTGGTCTGAATAAAATAAAAATGGTTCCTTTATAGGTGAAGAATAAAATAGGGTGGAGGTAGCTCAGTGGGTAGGATACTTGCCTCCGGACCATGAGGTCAAAGGTTCGAATCCTACCCCAAGTTGTTCCAGGGAGACTGCCCCCTGTAGGTAGGGAATGGAAGTCGCTTTGGATAAAAGCGTTTGGTAAATGTCAAATGCTGGGAGCCTTTTTTCCCCTTAGGATTTCTCTGACATTTTTGTGGGGCTTATTTAACTCCTTTAAATAAACATTTTAGCATAAAATCTGGAGGTAATAACATTTACTCAAAAACATGAAGGTAGGAAGCAAAAGAAAATCAAACATAGTCAGGAATAGTAAAAGACTGAACACATCAAACCCATCTCACCCCTTTTCTATGAAAGACTGAAGCAAGATCAGTAATGAAAGTAAAATATATTATAGATATAAAGGGCAAACATAAGGTTTTCATTCACCAGTTTAATGTGGAGTCTAAAACTAAACACATTATTATCGTTTGTCACATGAGACACATGGTGTGTTTTGTGTACATGTTGGATAAAGAGACGGAGAAGTTTTTATAGGCGGTTCAAATGAAAGAAATCAGTTCTATTTTAGATAATTACATTACAGATACTATTTTAGCCTCCCTGTCATTCAGAAGATTTACTTTCACAAACTTCATTTCAGATGTTCCACATGCACTTGTCACCTTTAATTTAACACGGCCAATGGCTATTGTAGTGGATGCGATCAAAATCACCATGTCTAACCTTTTTGATCTTGCAGATCACTAATGAGAAGAGAAAACCCAACTTTAATTGCTCAACCTCAGTGTAAACACAGAGCATTCACAGTCGTGTTTGTGGAAAGCCACGTAATATTTAAAGAAAGACAAAAGTCACATTTAGACTATTGGTGTTTAATTGAAGAAGACACTCATTTACACACCACAGAGCACACAGCTAACAGCATTTAGAATGAAATATAAAACATTTTCTTAAGCTCTGCTTTAAATGGTGGAACATTACAAAAATAGCACTTAATGATGGGTCTTATCTATGTAAGCAAAAATTCAGTCGTATGTCTCCTTATCAGAGACTCATATGTCTCCTTATCTGACATAACATAACTTACATCATAGCAGTTATAATGGTTATAAACATGATCATTAAATAGAATTATTTTAAAGATTGAGAACATGTATTTGCATACACATTTTAAAACACCAACACATTTTCAAAGCCTAAAAGCCAGACCCAGGAAGGTTTGATTCAAAGGCCGCTGGGTGGCCTAGTGGTTAGGGCTTTGCCACTGTGCTCAGAAGGTTGTAGGTTTGAACCCTAGGATTGCTAGTGACCCTTGAGTACAGTCCCCACACACTACTCTCTGGGTGCCCCTCATTGGTTGCAGCCCCCTGCTTTACTTGTTTAATGGTGTTAAAAGCAGAGAATGAATTTCACATTGTTTACATTGTGCTTTGCTGTGGTGTGTTCACATGTGACTATTAGGGGCCACGCTACTTTATTTCATACCTTTTCAGCAGATCTATTCTTCATGAAATTTTGACACAATGCAAAGCGAAACGGATATATATACGGATATATATGCTGTATACGGATTATGTACAAATGTAGTTTGGAATAATAGCTTAATGTTCTAAATGTGATAGTGTAATAATTAAAGGAACATACTTTTTCTTGCAAACAAAACAAAATTTCTTCAAATTTGATCAGCTGGGAAAAGAAAGTAAGGCAAGGAAATATGTAGTTTCAGACATGAATGGCTTAAGTTGTGAAAATGATTTTGTTTGTTTTTACTGCATGTCTTACAGTGCCTACTTTTTTACACTGTATAAAAGTCACTCATTTTCTGGAGTCTCTTTTCCAAACCCTTCATGCTGTGTTGCTTTGTTTCTGTCTTTGAAAGCCTGTGTTGTAGTGATTAGTATGGGGTGTTTGTGTTTGGAGCATTTCTCAGATGGCGTGACAGCTGCGAACGAGGTGCTGCGGAAGGGCCAGAGGAGAATATGGGCTGTGATGTGGTTACTTATCAGATCCCCATTGTCACTCTTTAAATTGGCCATGACTAACGGCCCAGCTCAAGGACGACTCTTGCCTTGACATGTTTGATAGGGTGCACGTTACAGGGTTGGGGATCCCTCTGTGATGTTTCTGCTGTGTGTATCTGAGCTTATTACACGCTGAAGTTGATTCCAGATGGAGAAGGATGGAAGTGTTCTATGCATTCTGCACGGGTGCGTTCAGGTAGGCAACAGAACGCATTATTGGGTACCGTTCTTTTTCAAGGGGTTTTATGACTCACTGAATGACAGACCTTCCATCTGTTTATACTTTCATCTGGCTCATCTTTAATTTATATAGTGAGCTCGCCCCTCAACACCTCAATCTGTTTCTATTTAACAGCTGCTTAAATAAGCCGCTCTTTAAAGCTGCCTTCACGTTTAATCATATTTTGATAAATTGCTTGCACACAGGTTCACACGTCCAATATGACATCATGTCACTGGAAGTACTTTTCTACCTTCATGGCTCATAACTGATGCTACAACTCCTAATGGAGCCTCGCATCAGCATGACGGCAGATTTTAGAACGAATTAGAGATGCACCAGTACGGATCAGCACAAAATAACGTGTTTTGTGGGAAGATTCAGGATGGGTGCTAAAACAATCCATTATTGCTGCTGTTTTCTCCGACTCCAAGTTGGACATAGAGGCACTGGCTTATTAGTTAATTTCCCTAACCACTGGTCCAGAGCAGCTTATTGTCTTTGTGGTGCTTTGTGTCAGCTAAGTTGTATTATATCAGCAAAGTGCAGTATTCAGGGGAGAGCGGTGAGTGACATTGTTCCCCAGCACGCCGGCCAACACTGCCTTAGAATTCCATCAGAGAAGTTTCAACTGGCTTAAATACTCAGAGCACAGACTGTCCAATGAAGTTGGTTTAGAAACTGCAATTGGATCAAGGGACATGTTCTTAATCTACTCTGATGACCAGATGGAATAGTATGAACTCTCATGTAAAAGTGTTATGCAAAAATAAAAGTGAAGACATCTGTGATGATTGCAGAAAAGGATCCAAATGCAGAGTTAGAAAAAATGCAATGTTTATTCCACACACAAAATCCGTAAGGCAAAATGCAACAACCAAGTCCAGATCAAAAGTGTCAAAAGCCAGGAATCCGAAAATCAAACAAAGTGAGTCCGTGATCAAAAGGGAAAATCCAAGGAATTGAAACAGGTCGATAACTTGAGCAAGAAAACACAAGGCTTGGTAACTAGGCAGGGCTTAGTATACTTCACACTGAAGAAATGGCAGAAGGGTGTATATATATATATAGTTCCTGTGACTAAAACTCAGGTGATCCTGGTCTTGGCCTATTTGGTCTGAGTGAAAACCTGGAGTGGTGTGGTACTGTTCATTAGGTTCCACTCCAGATTCCGCTTCATGTCCTGTTCCATCTTTACAAAAATAATCAGTCAGAAAAGCATTTAAAGGAGAAATCTCCAAACGTTCTGAATACTTAAAGATTTATGATATACAATGTTACTTGCTCAGTTTCAAAGAAATTGCATACAATGTTGGGCTGAACAGTTTAATACTACTCAAAAGTACTTTGTGGAAAGGTATTGCATGAAATGGTATAAACGTACGAGGTATTTTATGATCATTTTTCCATAAACCTTTGGCCTTCAAAGTATTTGAAAAATACATTCAAGGTCGATTAGATCAAATTTGTAATTCTGATTTATTACTATTTTGTACTTTATTAAAAATAGTTCAAAAACCTGGTTGGCTCACTTATTATTTTGGGTTATAAAATAAATAGCAATATTTGTGACCGCAATTACTATCACCACTTTGGGTTGATATTGAAATCTGGGTTGGAAAGGTTCTCTCCAGTGCAAGGTTTCATATCAAACTACAATGGATGACTTGGTTAACATAATAACCACAATTATTCTGAAAAATCTGAGTAACATATAGAATTACAGCATGACTACATCCATCATCTATTCTTGTCTTCTCTTCTTCTTTCTTTCTATTATGCTTTATTTGACCCATCCTAAAGTAAAACGATAAACCTCATGTAGAAGTGTGACCTACAGGTGCTGTGCAGAACATGGGAGTGTGACTATAATATGTAATTATATTGTACAAAAAGAATGGTTAAAATTGTTAAGTACTAAAAAGTTAATGAGGAATAAGCTGATGAAATTGCTCACAAATATAATTTAGTTTACAGAAAGCTAAGAAAATAAAAAGAAAATAAATTATTCAAAACCAATGCAAAGTTTATTTGAAGCTGTATGGTCACAGATGGACAAAAAACTTCATATGCAAAAATATAACTTTGGAGAAGATGCAAAAAAAGCACGTTTTAACAGAGAGGTTACTTTTCCAAGTAATTCTGGTCCATTCCTCTTGGCCCATTCATCATGAAACTATGACACCAAGCAAAGGTCAGCTGCTGTTTTTAAATTATGTACAGAAAAATGAAGATTCAGGGTCTTGCTCCAACAGTGACGATATAAATGAGTGCATGGAGCTGCTCAGAACAATATCAATGCAAGTTTTTATTAATGAGCCTTCATATACTATTGTAGTTCATCTGCATACACCATGTGCTCAACAGAATATATCAGCCAGCAAAGTTCCAACCCAGATGCATTAACACCGTCCTACTCTTTCATGTATTTTTAAACGCACCATTTCTGTGTTATGTACATGAATATCTGTGCTGGCTTTTGCAAGTGACAAGCTTGGCTCGACAGGGTGAAGCTCATGTGCTGCATAAGTTGATGTACAGGCACTGGAAAAAGGAGCAGCGAGCAGTTCAGATCCAGACTGATTGGACAGGCGCCTGAGGCCATGCGAAACCTTCCTGCGGAAAAGAGGCACCCTTAGTCCCAATGAGGCAACAGCAGTGGGAGCTGCAGTCAGCAAGATTAAATGATAGATTGACTGCAAATCAATGGCAAACTGGTGCTTTTTTTTTCGCCCCCCAGATAAATCTTTCCTAATCTGCTCTCTGCAGGTGTCCTCGGCTACCCAGGTACTGAGTCAAAACGACATCCTTGCAAATTACACAGCAAATTACATAGGAGATATCCCAGCAATGATGCACTGCACTAAGTCCAGTTGTAAAGTTTACGTTCAAACATTTACTGCTGCATCATGGGAGGTAGGGAGTCTTTGTACATGGGTGAAAATAAAGAAACTCACAAAAATAAACAACCCCCCCCCGCCAAGGATGCTATGCTGTTCAAAATTGGGTTCTGTATATTAATCCCTGAGTGTGGCTAATCTGAGGATGACTCATTTGGGCTAAATACAAATCTATGAAAAATAGCCACCATAAATAGTCTCACTAATGGCGTCACATTTCCAAAGCATTCACTGAAACATAATTATATTTTCCCCCTTTTATGTTTATTTTTATTTTATTTTGTTACTTTTTTTACAGCGAAATGGACATCACTGAATGTGAGCAGCAATGACTTTTAATGTCACAATTTTGGGACATGAGTCAGTCAGTGAGAGTGTGTGAACATGCTAAGTGATGTAACGGCTGGTGAACTTCCATGTGCTGCAATATGCAGAGGTTTAGGCCAGTGGAAGTGGGTCAGGACGGAGTCGCTGAAAGGTGCTGTCTGATGAATATACTCACGCTTGGTTAGTGTAAGTCAGATGGTGTAATGCAGCCGGTGTCTTACCTTTCATGTCTTAACCTGTAAAATCCCATTTTCAAAAGGCGTAATAAATAATTGAAATCCATTCACTGTCATATGCTACGCTGCAGAGTTGCCCTCACCCACACACTCCAGTCCTTACCTTCATCCAACACCCCTTCTTTCAGTCTTCAATAAAATAGGGAAGCTTCATGGAGGAACTGGTAATTGACACTTAATTCTCATGCTCTAGATTTTCTAGCTTCAATATGTTACCGCTGCTTTTTTGATGTGCCATCATGCTCTACATAATTCATTGAAAATGAGGACATTATATGAGATATCTGAGGTTCTTCTTTTTACACTCATAATAGCTGGAAAATGGAGAAGCAGAGTTGCAGCTATACAGGTCAGTTCACCTGAATGTTGTTTTTCACAGGCAATATGACAGCTTCGTCTCAACGATGAAGTATATAAATATGAATAAGTATATACATATGAAGTATATTGTACTGGGAATGTATTCCGTGTTATTTATTTGGTAACACAAGAAAAACCTCCCACACAAATCCATGTTACACAGTCAAGGTGGAAGGGAAATATTAATTGAAGAGAAAAGTCTTGAGATCGCGTTTGAATGATGAGCAGTCATGGAGGGTTAGCTGAAGAGATTTCCAAAATGGTATCTTTAGGGAAACATGTCTCTGGGTTGGCACCCTCAAGGATACATTTCCAATACCTTCACTTCGGGATATAAGTGAAATATAAATATCACAGTTACATTCATACGTTACACCGATTCCATACACTGTGGTGACACTAGACTTTTTTATACTTCCATTTTATAAAGGCACAAATGCTCTGAGAACGTGAATAAAGGTAACGTTTAAAACCACTGATTGTACACAAACATACCTTTAGGGTTACATTTATGTTGGACTTAATTTGACAATATATATGACAGTATACATTTGGCAGAGAAAAGAATCACCTCCTTCACATTTTGTTGATTTGCAGGCTGAAATAAAGGCACATTTTTTTCAGGTGTAATTACTTGTGTATCTTATGACATCCAAGTAAAAGAAACAGTAACAAAAGTGAAGAGAAAAAACTTAGACAGATAACTGCTTTGAATAGAACAACATAGAAATAGCGATTCCTGGAGCATTCCAGTGCTTGGTCGCACAACTGAAAGCAAACTATGGGTGGCAAGGTACTGTCAAACATCTCAGAAATAAAGCTGTAGATAGGCACATGTCATCAGAGAATACAAAGTATTATCAATCCTTATTTTAAACAGTAAAGTCTATAATTAAGAAGTGGAAAGTGCAATATCCGAAGTTAATCAGGATGGTTGCAAGAAAAAGAGACACAAATCAAGAAAGGCCACATAAAGTCTTGAAAAAAGTGTTATGGTCTATTCGGACTATTTGGCCCAAATCTGGCAGAAAGCCAATACAGCTCACCCGCCACAGAACACTATACCTACACTAAAGCACAGAGGTGCCATGAATGGGAAAAATGAATGGGACAAAATACTGTCAAATTCTTGAGAAAAACCTGCTGCTCTCTTCTGGAAAAATTGTCAATGGATTCAACATGACAATGACCCAAGGCTCACAGCAAAGTTGACCAGACAGTGCCAACTAAGGATGTCAAAAAGGGTTCTTAGCATAATTCCAAAATGCCATTTTGGGGTTCCTAATAAACTTTCAAATTTGTAAAATAACCATTTTTGTAAGTGAGGTGTCTGGCAAACCCTGAAAGAGCCTCCCTATGTTCTCAGAAGGACCCTTAACTTCAAAAATTACATTTTGTGAGGGTTCTGTATATTTATGAAAGAGTCTTTACAGTCACAAAGGGCTTTTTCATACATACTGAACAGTGAACTGAAACGAGTCCCATCACTGTCACATTTTTATATATGATCTTCAATAAATGATCTGTGCAGTCTGTAGAGACTGTAGTGTCACCCATCATTGGCCCTTCAGCACAATTTCAGTTTGATTGTCTAAAGGGGGAATTTATTGATCACTTTTTGCAGAATAACAAGCATTTTAAACACTCTCTCAGCTGTATGCCTTGCTTCTTTCATGTCTGATGACAGTAGCGCTGGTTACATGCCCACAGTTAATTATGTTACAACAAACTGCTGTACAAGTCATACTGTATGTGTGTGTGCTTGTGTATAACACATGGGGAAAAAAATACTTTCCCCTTCCGTAATACAGGATTGCTGTTTCTCTGTTATGTGAGCTTTAGCATGGTCATCTGTTCTATTACACATTGAAACCCTTCATAGATATTGAAAATATTTAAATGATTGAAAATGATTTTAAATGGTCACAAGCTTCTCAAATTCAATGTACCACTTTTTTTTTAATTTCATTGTATTTAATTAGGCAGTTGATCTGTCCAGTAGTCAACCATGATCTTATGCTCCTATTCAGTTTCTTGCTAGTGCTAAGCACACATTGATACAATTTCTGTTCTAGTTCTAAATATTAGAAGCTTGTAAAAGACTTGTGATTTTTAAACTTAAGATAAACATCAACATATATCCTACCTTGGGTGGTTTTACAATCACTCTTTCAGCATGGACCTGGTTTGGAACTGCTGCCCCAGCATTTGTGGCAGCTGACAGTTTTTACAGGTTCAAAGAATTTAACCCTTTAAATTCAAACATTAACAATGAAATTATTACTAAATGATGATGATTCTATTGCATTAACATAAACAGAAACATTACCAACCTTTACTTTTTAGCTCCCAGAAATTCACTCTCTGAAGGCCTAAAAGGCCCTGACAGTTCCCCTGTCAACTGGCCAGTGCTGCCCATTAAGGAACAAATAATGTGATTTATGCCACAACTTCAGCTATTAGAAAGCACTGGTACTGTTGTGCTTCCTGTGTTAACCTCAGTCATTAAAAACACAAGTGCATCTCTTACAGCAGAGCATTCAACACTCAAAGTTTTTCTTTTGAATGTGTTTTTAGCAGGATTTGCTTGATAAGGTGCAACGCAGTGCATAGCTCCAAGGGCACGGGCCTGATTAACTTAACAATTGAACTTTGTGGCATAGTGATAAATGAGACAAACCAGTCTCTTAGACATCAAATACATCATACCGGAAGATTTTATGTGTTTACTGACACTGTCACAGTCAAATCGTATTTTCAATTTAACCCTTAATGCTATGGATACTGGGTGCTCAATTCACAGCCTAATTTGCAGGAATGGGATGAAAAGATTGAAGAGATGCACATATTGCCGTAATCCCTTTCGCAATCCTTCTTTGTGCTCAACATTCTCCAGCCGAGCTTTCGGATCATCTTCAGCTGTGCTTAAGCAGAGCAGGCAGAGGCATCAGGAGAGGATATTGGATTTTGTGGAGGATGCTCAATGGCACATTTGATCTCGAGAATGAGGGGGAAAAAACGCATGAAAAAGATGTGCTTTTCTGCCATCTCCCCATGGAGATGAATGCAAATGCCATATTAGGACATGAGAGAAAAGCAATAGAGAAGCTCAAATTGGGAGCGTTTGTTTGGTGGTATATTCAGTTTCATCCCACTCATATAAACAAGCAGCAAATATCCTACTGCTGCCATTTTGGCTGCATCACTTCAGAATCTCAGTGTCAATACCGTTAGATTTCATGTACTGATAACTAACTCGGTTCCACAGCCTGATTATACCAAACTACTCTGAAAGGTTGCATGTATCTTTAACACAAATCCAACGATCCTGTGATACTGCCTGTCAGAGGATCCAGACTCTGCTTCTAATTAGTGAACTTTAATGTGCATTAATTGCTGACGCAGGTGTTCAGTTGCGCTCACACATTTTGTAGAATCTTCAGGGAGGAGAATTGGCAATTGGATGAGATGATCTGGAGCAGCAACAAATCCCAATATCAAGTGTTGAAAGGGAAAGTTGCCCCCCCTACCCCAGCATTGAGCTGTGGAGCAGAGGAACTGTGTTTGTGATTCAGAATTAATGGTCCAACATCAGGGCCTGACCTCACGGGTGGTCTACAGTTAAACCCTCACAGCGTTTTATTTTTTTAAACATGTAGAGCAAAGATGGCATCATAACGATGAAATATTTGGGATAAACAGTGATAAATGGATGGAAATGTGCATTGAGCCCTTTGTTTTTAAGAGTGTAGCTGTGGTTGTCGCTTTGCCATATGCTGTGTTGAAGCCTTAAACTACCTGGTGTCTTTCGCAAATTGCACTAAAAGCAAGCCAATTCCTTCCAAGGGACATAAGGAAATGGAGCGGTTTAGAACAGGTGGTGTGTAAGCCATGGACAAAAAGCAATGAGCCCTTTCCAACATTATTTCCTCAGAGAGGAGCTTATACACAGCAGGAATTCTGTCATGTGCTGTTAACCTCACTATGCTACACTTGACACCAATGAGAGGCTATGATCCACTATTAGGAGGTAAGACTGAATTTTTACACATCGTTTTGCATCTAAAATGGTCCAGTGATTTGGAAACGACAGCCCACAGATGGTGCATAATAAAGGCATGTGTATAGTAAAGTGATTCATGTCAATGGACTTTATTGCTCTTGCTGATAGAAAAGCACATTTAAAACAAATGAATAAAAAAACGTCAACAGGAATAACAACAGTTGGATGTGGAATGGCTCATTGAAGATATCATGAGCACGAACTTGAAGGGCATCATTTCTGTATAATTAGGTAGTTAAGATGTAAATAAAGTTATGCCAATGGTTTGATGTGAAATTTGGAGAGAAACATACTGACTGTGGTGGTGATAGGAACCACGCGTCTCCTGTGTTTAAGCCTCTAAAATCTCCCCCACAAAAAGTGCATCTATGAGTGAACAAATATGAGTTTTGAGATAAGAATTTTAAACTCATTAGCTTTAGAGGAAATGTAAAGATAAACCTGTATCCATACTATACAGTTTACACTGAACTGAGCAGTGCTAGAATGTAAATACTGATATTGCCGCTGTACAGACCAGTGTTGGGTGTAATGCGTTACAAAGTAATGCGTTACTGTAATAATATGACTTTTTTCAGTAACTAGTAGTGTAAGGCATTACTCGTCTGAAAATGGTAATATTAT